>WNWK01016934.1:0-43619 GCA_009830355.1 Cherax destructor
CATCTGCTGCTTCGAATTTTCTCATTGAGAAGGCTGTAGCATTTACAAAAAACACAATATCGGTAAGTTCTTTCTAATTTGGTAAAACACATATTGGGAAATGTGTATGATATTGTGTATTAATACTGTATTTGCATTTGTATTTAATTTTGATGATATTTTTTGAAGATTATTAATCCTTTCATTGTCCAGACCCTCGATCTGAAATTGTCCACAGCGTCTAAAAATTAAAAAAAATTTTTTTTTTTCTTATGAAATGGTAGAGAATCTTTTTCTGAAGGTAATAAAACAAAATGTTTGAAATTTGTTAGAAAATTAACGAAATTACACTTTCGCAAATTTTGCTGTGTCAGCGATATTTACGCATTGGCAATTTTGCCCACTTTGTGTCCTGATTTTGGCTAATTATGTCGTTCCAGTAGACCAAATTCTTAGCTATTTCACTAGTATGTCTTCCATTTTATCGATTGAGCACAAGAGATCGCCCAGTCAACTATTTCAGCTACTCAATAAAGTGATCAGAAATTGGTAATTTGGCCAATTTCACACAAATTTCAAAATATTCCTTTTTCAAAATAGTGTCCAGAATAAGCATTGCAAGCATTCCTGGAAGTAAAATAACATTTCAGCTGTTCATTAGTTATGTTCCCAGGCTTTACATGTGAATTCCATTTTGATTTTTTATTCACACAAAAAAATAGATTTACTGTTATGCAATATTGTAATAATTGTATATAAATAATATCAGCACATGCACATTAGACCTGTCAGTTGGACATGTATTGGATGAGTAACATGATTTGTTTACTCTTGAATATTGCTCACTTTCAAACTATTTTCAGTCCTGAAACCAATCAAAATCATCTCCATTCTGTAATATATCTTCCATTCTATCAAATGAGACCAAGAAATCGAGAATACAACCATAAAAACCATACAAAAATACACCTCAAAGTCTCTATTTTAAGCCAAAAATACCGTCGCTGAGCTTGAGTAGTACTACGGCACTGACAGTGACCTCAAACCCATAGTACTATGGCATGGGCAATGAAAGGGTTAAAAATATTTTATAATTGAAGCATGCGAGCTAGGGAAGCTCATTCATTTGGGGATTTGACTGGACTATTAATTACTATTCCTTGTAAACTTTTGTAATACTGCACATACTTGTGACCAAGTTAAACTTGCTTGGCTTTTTGGCACTTCACAAAATGTTTTCTGAGAATGCATTGTTCTGATTTTTTTTTTTTTTTTTTAATTTTTATTGATTATTTACTTATTTTTATTACTATTATATATGCTGTATTTCTTACTTGGATTACCCTGTATGCTTGGTGAAAAGGTTGCAGATTACCATAAGACTGTGACATCTGTGTCTTTGTACCATCTGCAGCCTTCTCAGCACAGTAGTGAATTACACCACACAGTCTAGAATCGAAATGACATGAAAGTTAAAACCAAAATTCAAAAGACATTCTACCATGTACATAATTCTATTGATTTCTTGGCAACTGTAGATGCCAAATCTTTTCATAGGCATGGAACGTCTAGCTAATGCAAAGAATGTTTTCAAAATCAGATCTATACTGTATATTTTTTTGCCCCTTCAGACACAGGTGGAGGAAACTCTTGAGAATCTTAAGGAGTTTACTCTCGGGTAAGTATAAAACAGTTTAAGAAATAAAATATATGATCCTATATATTGCCTGTTTTCAGTGACACAAAAACTATGCACAAATATTTAATAGTAAATCTGCTATGCATGATTTTTATGGCAATATTTTTTTTTTTTCCTCATTGCTCTTCAGTTTTACTGAGTTTTTCTTTTTCTCCCATTTTTTACTGCAAAGCAGTGATGAAGACCAAACAAAAGAGCAGAAGAAAGAAGCCAAAGGAAAAAAGGAAAAAAATAAAAGGAAAATTAAGGCAGTAATAGAGGAAAACTTAAAAGAATGTGAAGAAAAAAGGATTAAAGAAGAAAAACGAAAGGAAAAAGAGGAAGAACGGAAAAAATTGGTTAGTGCTTTGCAGTGTGAAAGAGTGTGGTAGGGGGATATAAGGAGTAGCATTTATAGCTGTGATGCATTACCTCTAGCTTTTGGGAATATGTGTAAAGATTTGTTCACATAATTACAGTTATTCCTAATTTTTACCCATCACCTTTGTTTCTGTACAATATCTTAAACACACGGCCTCATTGTCTTCAAACTTAATTTTTTTTTTTTCAACATGCTGGCCGTTTCCCTCTGAGGTAGGGTGACCCTAAAAAGAAAGAAACACTTTTACCATCATTCACACAATAATCAGTCTTTTCAGAGTTGCACAAATATGATAATTCAGATGTCACTCCAAACAGTAAATATCCCAAACCCTGCATTTAAAGTGTATGGGTTTGTACTTTCCACCTCCAGGACTCAAGTCCAGCTAACTTAATTAATTATATATGTTTTTTTTTTTTTTTCAACACTTCGGCCGTCTCCCACCGAGGCAGGGTGACATCCCACCTTGACGGTTTTCTTCTTTTTCTTTTAAGTAAGCTATACAGGAAAAGGAGTTACTAGCCCATTGTTCCCGGCATTTTAGTTGACTTTTACAACACGCATGGCTTACGGAGGAAAGATTCTTATTCCACTTCCCCATGGATATGAAAGGAAAAGCAATAAGAACAAGGACTATTAAGATAAAATCAAAGAAAACTCAGATGAGTGTGTATACATAAACATGTACATGTTTGCGTAGCGTGACCTAAGTGTAAGTAGAAGTAGCAAGACGTACCTGAAATCTTGCATGTTTATGAGACAGAAAAAAGACACCAGCAATCCTACCATCATGTAAAACAAATACAGGCTTTCGTTTTACACTCACTTGGCAGGACGGTAGTACCTCCCTGGGTGGTTGCTGACTACCAACCTACTACTTATATATCTTTCTTTCAACACGTCGGCCGTTTCCCACCAAGGCGGGGTGGCCCAAAAGGAAAAACGAAAGTTTCTCCTTTTACATTTAGTAATATACACAGAAGAAGGGGTTACTAGCCCCTTGCTCCCGGCATTTTAATCGCCTCTTACGACACGCATGGCTTACGGAGGAAGAATTCTGTTCCACTTCCCCATGGAGATAAGAGGAAATAAGAACAAGAACTAGTAAGAAAATAGAAGAAAACCCAGAGGGGTGTGTATATATATATGCTTGTACATGAATGTGTAGTGTGACCTAAGTGTAAGTAGAAGTAACAAGACATACCTGAAATCATGCATGTTTATGAGACAGAAAAAAGACACCAGCAATCCTACCATCATGTAAAACAAATACAGGCTTTCGTTTTACACTCACTTGGCAGGACGGTAGTACCTCCCTGGGCGGCTGCTGTCTACCAACCTACTACTACTATATATATGTATTTTAATTAAATAATTATTTTTGTGTATTGGGCAGTGCAGCTTTCTCTGGGCTGATTTTGGGAATCAATTCTTGTGGTGGAGGAAGAGGAAGGAGGAGTCCTTTTTGGTTTCGAGAAATAAAGGCATTTGAGGGCAAGATGGCCCTCCAATTAAAGTTGTACCCTTGGACATTTTTCTTCAGTATATTTTCTAAAAATTCTTTATAAATTTAGGGACTTCGGGAAACTAGTTAGTTAGACTTGAGTCTTGGAGGTGAGAAATACAGTGCCTGCCCTCTGAAGGAGTTGGGATGTTGCAGTTTGGAGAGTCATCAGAGCTGTATGTCAGCATGCTTCTGGCAAAACAGTGATTGAATGAGTGACAGTGAAAGCGTTTTCTTTGCCAGGTCACCCTACTTTGATGGGAGATGGCTGGAGTTTAAAAAAAAAAAATTTTTTTAGTGATTTGTGGACATTGAGCAAGCATATGTATATTAGAGAGGAGTGAATGGGAACAAATGGTTTTTGGGACGTGACAAGCTGTTGGAGTGTGATCAAGTTAACATTTTGTGAAGGGATTCAAGGAAACCACTTAGCTGGACTTGAGTTCTGGAGGTGGGAAGTACAACACCTGCACTTTAAAGGAGGGGGTTGGGAAATTTGCTATTTGGAGGGTCATCTAAACTACCTGCACACCTCTGGCAAGACAATGATAGTGTGAATGATGATAAAAGTGTTACTTTTTCGGGTCACTCGTTTTGGTAGTTTGGCGGGACGTCTAAACTGTCGTATCTGATCACCTCTGCAAAAACAGTGATTATATATGAGTGATGGTGAAAGTATTGAATGATGGGTTTTTCTTTCTTTTTGGGTCACTCTGCCTCGGTGGGAAGCAGCCGATGTGTTAACAAAAAAAGTGACTAAAACACCAGATAATGTGTTTACACTATCATATTTTAAGTGCTTAATTTAGCTACGCATAAAGTAAAATAAATACACAGTACATACATTACTTACCTTAAAATATGGTGCTAGTCATCCTTCCCTTAAGCAACTGTTGTACAAAAATGGTGATAATGGTGGATAAGTGGTAAAATCACTGAAGCTAATGAACAATGGCTCAGTTGAAAGCCAACGAAAACATAAAACACCAAAAAGAGGGAACTGTATATGCAGGGCAATCCAGTATGCATCAAGGCTAATAGAATTGGACCTGTATTAATGTTGGTAGAATTACCGACAATGTGTTAGGTAAAAGGACACTAGTGCAACTAATGTGACATTTTATTGTGGCAACATTTCGCTCTCCAGGAGCTTTGTCAAGCCGTTACACGGATTTTACCTAACAGAATTGGACCTAACAACATTAGACAAAAGAACCAGGGGAGACATAACAACATAAAAAATATTCAGGTAAATTGATAAGGTAGACAGGGATAGGTCGTTTGAGAAGTGAAAAATGGGAACTTAGAGTCGTTGTTTGAAGTTTAAGTCACAGATGAGTCAAAGGGATGTTATGAAGTATTTCTTCAGTCTCAAAGTTGTCAGGAAGTGGAATGATCTTGGTGAGGAAGTGGTGGAGGCAGGCTTCATACATAGTTTTAAAAGCAGGTATGATAGGGCCCACAAAAATAAGGAGTGAATCTGAAGAGTGACAAATTAAAAGGCAGGACCAGGATCTGAGAATCGACACCTCCAATTACAAATAGGTGAATACAAGTAGGTGATTATGCGTTCACACACACACAGCATTATGTTATGTTGAATTTTCATTTCTCTTGACCTTAGTGTTAAAAAATGTGCATGATGACTAAAAGTAGTTTTTCTAAGATTTTTTTAATTTACTACGATGGACAGTGTATTTTTTTGAGAGATTTATCGGGTATCCATTGTAATGTTTAATCTTCTTTTGGCAGGAATCCAAAAAAGAAAAAAATTTGAAATCAATAAATGCTTTTCATGAAACTTTACGAGATGGACGAAGGTAAGCTTAGTCTAATTTGAAATTCACACTGTGATGTAATATTTTGTTCTTTAAAATATATATACGTATATGTTACTTTAAGAGCAGGTGAAATTGCTAAGTTTTTCTTTGGCAGATTATATGAAACAGGGCAGCTACATCAAGCCATAGAAATGTTCAGTAGAAGTTTAGCGTGCTGTTGCCTAGATGGTGATGGTAATATTAATGTGAGTATCACAACAGCTAGTTTATAGCCATTTATTTTAACTATTACTAATGCTTTTCTTTTAAAACTTTCAATTTTTCTGCTGTGTATAAGATGGTGTCAAGGGATGAGAGAGATTAAATATAGATCCACATGATATTTTCTTAAGAAATTCTCTATTATAATTATATATTTGTAATTCCTTTTTTGCCTCTTGGTTAGTTTCTGCTGTATCATTTTTTCAGATCATTCAACCTATTACCACTTATGTTGAAGTATTTTTGAAACCTGTTGCTCGTTTGTATGCGTATTCCCTTCATGTCCTCTTATTCTGCTTTCTTCTCTGTTAAAGAGCCTTTCCTTGGCTATCCTATTTTGTATGTCATGATCATATTCCCTCTTGTGCTTCTGTCTCAAAGCTAGGAGGCTTAGTTCTCATTCTTTCGTCATAGTTCATTACCTTCAACTCAGGCACCAGTTTGGATATACATATGTACTCCTTTGTACAGTCTCTGGTTTCCTTTTCCATTATATTAAGTGTTCCATAATGTCTGGAATGCATTCCTGAAAATCAGTGTTATGTGAAATGAAGAACACATGGGAAAAATAGGATTATGTTCCAGATTCCTTCAAATTTGTTAATCTTTTATTTTACTATTCTAGTTAAAAAGTACTGTTCTACCACAAAACTTATATTCTGTTGTTACTTAAAGCATGTATGCAAATAGATTACTGGGATTTATATCAAGAAGTGTAAGCAACAGAAGTCCAGCGGTTATATTACAGCTTTATACATCAATAGTAAGGCCTCACCTAGATTATGCAGCTCAGTTCTGGTCTCCATTTTACAGAATGGATATAAATTCGTTAGAAAACATTCAGCGACGAATGACAAAGTTAATTCATAGCATTAGAAATCTTCCGTATGAAGAAAGATTGAAGACCCTTAAATTACATTCACTTGTAAGACGAAGAATGAGGGGAGACATGATCAAGGTATATAAGTGGAAGATGGGTATTAATAAGGGGGATATAAATAAGGTCTTGAGGATATCTCTCCAAGAGAGAACCCGCAATAATGGATTCAAATTGGATAAGTTTAGATTTAGAAAGGATATAGGAAAATATTGGTTTGGAAATAGGGTAGTTGATGAGTGGAACAGTCTGCCTAGTAGGGTCATTGAAGCTAGGACCTTGGGTAGTTTCAAATTTAGGTTGGATAAATACATGAGTGAGAGGGGTTGGATTTAAGTGGGACTCGCACTTGAGTTAATAGAATCTGCAAAGCTTATTTCTTGGGTAGAATTGAAAATTAGGTTGGGCAATTATTCTGTTAGTGGGATGGATTGTGAAGGACCTGCCTAGTATGGGCCAACAGGCCTGCTGCAGTGTTCCTCCTTTCTTATGATTGTGAAGGACTTGGCTAGTATGGGCCGACAGGCCTGCTGCAGTGTTCCTCCTTTCTTATGTTCTTATGATTGTGAAGGACCTGCCTAGTATGGGCCAACAGGCCTGCTGTAATGTTCCTCCTTTCTTATGTTCTTATTGCTTAGACAGAAATCTGTTAATAAAACAGATGACACTTGAAGTCTTTAAAAACGCCATCAGTCAATCGTCTTGAGAATCATGTTCCTGGTCTATAATTATCCCATTATTTCATTTATCAATGTCTTCTTTCTTCTTTAAACATGTCGGCCGTTTCCCACCAAGGCGGGGTGGCCCAAAGAAAAAAACGAAAGTTTTTCTTTTTAACTTTAGTAATGTATACAGGAGAAGGGGTTACTAGCCCCTTGCTCCCGGCATTTTAGTCGACTCTTACGACACGCATGGCTTACGGAGGAAGAATTCTGTTCCACTTCCCCATGGAGAATTTATCAATGTATTACTCTATAAATAAACTGTAGTAGTATTTGTAGTCTTTATTTATCCCACTTAGTGTGAGTATTCATACGTTTTTGCTGCAGTGTTAATGTTTGATTATGGGGTGCTACCCTAGACCCCCACTTTCATTCTGCAATTCGAAACACTGCTGGCTCCAAGGGTTTCGGATAAAAGGATGGGGACTGTACATAACATAAATAAAAATAAATTTTTCTTCCTAAACTGGTATTATGTTCACCTTCTGTCGAGTCATGGGGGCACTCACTTCTCATTAGTGGTTTGTTTGAAATGTGTGTGAGTGGTTTGCACAGTTCTTCAGCTCCTGTTAGTATCCAAAAAGATATTTCATGTTAATCCTTCTGTTTTTGATGTGTCAGGTTTCATTTGGGTTTTTTGTTACATTCTCACTGTTTATCTCAAAGCATGATATGATAGTTTCTCAAGGTTTGTCCTTCCTTCTATGTCTAGTACTGGCCCTTGCTTGTTTGCAAATACAGTGGAACCTCGGTTTTCGTATGCCCTAGTTTGTATGTAAAACTATAGTTATTCTCTATAAAATATATTTTTTGTTAATATTTTTGGGTGTCTGGCACGGATTAATTGGATTTACATTATTTCTTATGGGAAATATTAAAAAAAATACATTTTATAGAGAATAACTATAGTTTTACATACAAACTAAGATATACGAAAACCGAGGTTCCACTGTACATTATGGAGTCATCTGTCGATTTCATTGCATACTTTCTGTCATTTCTTGTGAGTAGTCCTCCTTTCTTTAATCACTTGTTCCATTATTGTTTTTCTTCCGATGTGACTATGAAGTAACTTTGACTCAGATTTATTTTTTTTCTGCTGCTGCTGCTATATCCATATCAAATTGCTTGTCTGTTTCCTATATTTATAAAAACTCTCCTAATTCTGTTTGCTTTACTAGTCTTCAGTTTTAAGATTACACTTTTTGTCTTCACTTTCTCTATGTTCTTCGTTTACTGAGTTTTGCCTTCTTGCATTGTTGGCTGAACTGTTAGGTGCTCCCAGTGTTTCTTATTGGTCCACTACCAAGACACACTATAACATAATATGTTTATGTAAATAGAGTTCCTGTATATATAAGCTTACTTTGTTACAGACTTGGTAGTGATCATTAACTGTTAAAGCTGTCTATTCTATGGAGCAAGAGGTTGTTGAAACTGTCCATTCTATGGAGCAAGAGGTTTTTCATCCCTGACAATTTTTTTTAACTTTATTTATACTTTTCAGAAGTGTGGAAATATTGAGCGTTTGGAGGTACAGGTAATCCAGTTTGTAATAGGACTATGCAGAATTCAGTCTGGTAGAGTGTACATCCTAGATGGCATGGAAATAATGAAAAGCTTGTCTGATGCCAAAAGTGCCTTTCCAAATCGACCGGCTGCACATTATTGGCTTGGCCTTGGCTACGAAAAAATTTATTTGTGAGTTACCTTAAAATTTTGATTCCAATAATGTAAATGGGTACTTTGAGTTATCATATTTTCTGGCATATAAGGCACACAGTTTTTCCTACAAAAAGTTTGAGAATCACCCTTCGCCTTATATGCTCAAGGCCAGGGTCAAGGGTAGGTTTTGGGTTATGCTTTACCAGTTGTTTACTGACATTACGTTACAACTGCTTGGAAACATTTTCTTCTATATCTTATATGCTGGAAAACAGAGTAATTTTTAATTGGATTTATAAGGTTTACTGTTATTCTTAGTATAGTATTCTCATCCAATACTGCATTTGCTCTTCATGTACAGTTCAGTAATCCCCAGTCAACACCCTCACTGAATTCCACGAAAGTCATGTTTTTTCTAACACCCTCACTGCCTCCCACAAAACTCAGGTTTTTTTCTTCCCTTGCCATTTTCTAACATGATTACTTCTCTGATTTTTGCTGTCTGGTGCCCTCAGTTGCCACTTTCCCACATTTTTAGTTGAATCTACAGGAGGTCCTCCACATTCGCGAGGGTTAGGGGATCAAGAACCTTGCGAATCTTGAAAACTTGCGAATGTTTAGTGCGCAAATATGATGTAGGGAAATATAATAATACTGTACTGTAGCATTTGTGAATGTTTTGATGTGCAAATATATTGTAGGGAAACATAATACAGTGGTACCTCGAGTTACGATGGTCCCCAAAATCGCACTTTTATGTAAGTTTATTTTTTTAAATGCTTTTGTAAGTATATTTTTGGGGGTGTAAAAGGACTAGTCTATTTTACATTATTCCTTATGGGGATAAATTCGTTTGGTAATGGCACTTGAACAGCATTCTCGAACGAAAAAATATCGTAACTCGAGGTACCACTGTAATAGCATTTACTTAGCCTAACAATATTGCTTCCTTAACCTATTAAACCACAAACAATCATAAAACACATGAAAACATCGTAAAATATTGTATATACAGTGGAACCTCGGTTTTTGTCATTATTCCGCTCCAGAGAGTCTGACGAAAACCGAATTCGATGAAAACCGAAGCAATATTTCTCATAAGAAATAATGTAAATCCAATTAATCCATTCCAGACACCCAAAAGTATTAACAAAAAATACATTTTATAGAGTAACTATAGTTTTACATACAGAAAACAATGAGAAATAATTATAAAGCACTAATGAAATGGATAAATGAACATTTAAATCAGTTTTACCTTTATTGAAGACTCTTGTTGGCGTATGGAAAACGGCGAGGAGGGGAGAGGAAGGAGAGTTTATTGTTTGGAGACAGGACAAAATGCTTCAATATGACGCTAATATCAACTCTACGGCTTATTTATCTATCACAATTCATCTAATATGACATAATAAACAATACGTATTAATAACATAGAACCATGATATATACTCTAGAATGAATAAAATATGTCATTACATATGACTAGTGGTGGTAGTGTTGTTGGGTTTATCAAGGCCACTGACAGCATAAGCCATATAGTGGTGGTGGTGGTGGTGGCAGCGGCCACCACTAGTCACACTGAAACAATGTATGTAATTTACAAATAAGAAATATTTACACTTTATAAATAAGAAATATATTGGCAGAGGTTTAGGGTGGTGGAAGATGCGCAGGGTGGTGTATGTTGTCAATGGCCCTATATACCTCCAACAACATTATATAGGAGTTAGTTTCATGTCATCCTTTTTCTATTGCTTAATTGCTTAACTTACTTGCTACACTGTTAATGCTACACTTTATCGCTGGCTGGCACTATAGCCTTTATCAACTCCTGCTGCTTTAGTATCGTACATATCGTAGAATCACGTTCGGTACGTCCGATGAAATCCAAGGCGAACGAAAACTGAGACAATATTTTGACGAAAAAAGTTGTCGATAACTGAAATCGACAAAAACAGAGGCAAACGAAAACCGAGGTTCCACTGTACACGTTATGGTTTAATAACAAATAATGAACAAACAAAATAGTCACCACTCGTAAGGTTAGGCAGACGAACTCTGACGATTTGTGATGATGATGATGATGGTGATGATAGTTAGCCATGCAGTTACTGATGACAGTTGAATGGAGGTGATTATATGGAGTGTAACTGCATGGCATGATGAGTCTAGTGTGTGGATTCTAACTTCACTGCCAGCGTCACTGCCGACATCGCTAGAGTCAGAGTTATCAACGGAGTTAGATTCTGCCACGGGTTGAGGTTCAGGTGAGGTGGTAGGGGTAGTGGCAGGCTTTCTTGTGAAGAACATTGTGATGGGCAACTGAGACCGTTTCTTCTTCATATCTACAAGTAGTAGTAGTAGTAGTAGTATTACTACTACTACTACTACTACTTATTACTACTACCTCGACCACCACTAGTATTTCACCTCACTTTGAGAGTATATAATAGCCCACTGTGTCCATGTATCGCTTGTAACGGCTTGAGAAAGCTCCTGGAGAGCGAAACGTTGCCACAATAAAATGTCACATTAGTTGCATTTGTGTCCTTTTACTTAACATATTGTCGGTATACAAGATATGATGTAGGGCGAAATGACAGTAGTTTGTTGGACTATGTATTGGTAGATAAAAGACTGTTGAGTAGACTTCAGGATGTACATGTTTATAGAGGGGCTACAGATATATCAGATCACTTTTTAGTTATAGCTACAGTGGGAGTAAAAGGTAGATGGGATACAAGGAAAATAGAATCAGTAAGTAAAAGAGAGGTGAAGGTTTATAAACTAAAAGAGGAGGCAGTTAGGGTAAGATATAAACAACTATTGGAGGATAGATGGGCTAGTGAGAGTGTAGGCAATGGGGTCGAAAATGTATGGGGTAGATTTAAAAATGTAGTGTTAGAGTGTTCAGCAGAAGTTTGTGGTTACAGGCGAGTGGGTGCGGGAGGGAAGAGGAGCGATTGGTGGAATGATGATGTAAAGAGAGTAGTAAGGGAGAAAAAGTTAGCATATGAGAGGTTTTTACAAAGTAGAAGTGATGCAAGGAGGGAAGAGTATATGGAGAGAAAAGAGAGGTTAAAAGAGTGGTGAAGCAATGTAAAAGAGAGCAAATGAGAGAGTGGGTGAGATGTTATCAGCAAATTTTGTTGAAAATAAGAAAAAGTTTTGGAATGAGATTAATAAGTTGAGGAAGCCTAGAGAACAAATGGATTTGACAGTTAAAAATAGGAGAGGAGAGTTATTAAATGGAGAGTTAGAGGTATCGGGAAGATGGAGAGAATATTTTGAGGATTTGTTAAATGTTGATGAAGACAGGGAAGCTGTGATTTCGTGTGTAGGGCAAGGAGGAATAACATCTTGTAGGAGTGTGGAAGAGCCAGTTGTGGGTGTAGGGAAGTTCGTGAGGCAGTGGGTAGAATGAAAGGGGTAAGGCAGCTGGGATTGATGGGATAAAGATAGAAATGTTAAAAGCAGGTGGGGATATAATTTTGGAGTGGTTGGTGCTATTATTTAATAAATGTATGGAAGAGGGTAAGGTACCTAGGGATTGGCAGAGAGCGTGTATTGTTCCTTTGTATAAAGGCAAAGGGGACAAAAGAGAGTGCAAAAATTATAGGGGAATAAGTCTGTTGAGTGTACCTGGTAAAGTGTATGGTAGAGTTATTATTGAAAGAATTAAGAGTAAAACAGAAAGCAGGATAGCAAATGAACAAGGGGCTTTAGGAAAGGTAGGGGGTGTGTAGACCAAGTGTTTACAGTGAAACATATAGGTGAACAGTATTTGGATAAGGGTAAAGATGTTTTGTGGCATTTATGGATTTGGAAAAGGCGTATGATAGGGTAGATAGGGGGCAATGTGGCAGATGTTGCAGGTGTATGGAATAGGAGGAAGGTTACTGAAAGCAGTGAAGAGTTTTTATGAGGATAGTGAGGCTCAGGTTAGAGTGTGTAGGAGGGAAGGGGACTATTTCCCAGTAAAAGTGGGCCTTAGACAAGGATGTGTGATGTCACCGTGGTTGTTCAATATATTTATAGATGGGGTTGTAAGAGAAGTGAATGCGAGGGTCTTGGCAAGAGGTGTTGGGCTAAAAGATAAAGAAGCAAATACAAAGTGGGAGTTGTCACAGTTGCTTTTTGCTGATGACACTGTGCTTTTGGGAGATTCTGAAGAGAAGCTGCAGAGGTTGGTGGATGAATTTGGTAGGGTGTGTAAAAGAAGAAAATTGAAAGTGAATATAGGAAAGAGTAAGGTGATGAGGATAACAAAAAGAATAGGTGACGAAAGATTGGATATCAGATTGGAGGGAGAGAGTATGGAGGAGGTGAATGTATTCAGATATTTGGGAGTGGACATGTCGGCGGATGGGTCTATGAAGGATGAGGTGAATCATAGAATTGATGAGGGGAAAAGGGTGAGTGGAGCACTTCGGAGTCTGTGGAGACAAAGAACCTTGTCCATGGAAGTAAAGAGGGAATGTATGAGAGTATAGTTATACCAACGCTCTTATATGGGTGTGAAGCATGGGTGATGAATGTTGCAACGAGGAGAAGGCTGGAGGCAGTGGAGATGTCATGTCTGAGGTCAATGTGTGGTGTGAATATAATGCAGAGAATTCGGAGTTTGGAAATTAGGAGGAGGTGCGGGATTACCAAAACGATTGTCCAGAGAGCTGAGGAGGGGTTGTTGAGGTGGTTTGGACATGTAGAGAGAATGGAACGAGACAGAGTGACTTCAGAGTGTATAAATCTGTAGTGGAGGGAAGGCGGGGTAGGGGTCGGCCTAGGAAAGGTTGGAGGGAGGGGTAAAGGAAGTTTTGTGTGCGAGGGCTTGGACTTCCAGCAAGCATGTGTGAGCGTATTTGATAGGAGTGAATGGAGGCATATGGTTTTAATACTTGACGTGCTGTTGGAGTGTGAGCAAAGTAACATTTATGAAGGGATTCAGGGAAACCGGCAGGCCGGACTTGAGTTCTGGAGATGGGAAGTACAGTGCCGGCACTCTGAAGGAGGGGTGTTAATGTTGCAGTTTTATAACTGTAGTGTAAAGCACCCCTCTGGCAAGACAGTGATGGAGTGAATGATGATGAAAGTTTTTCTTTTTCGGGCCACCCTGCCTTGGTGGGAATCGGCCGATGTGTTAATAAAAAAAAAAATAATAAAATCTACCAATATTATTACAAACAGAATTTTGTAGGGAATTATGCTCCTATCAGTGTTATTCATCACCTTCAAAGCCCTCAACATCGATGGGTCTGTGTCGTAAAAAATTTGTTTGAGCTGTGCTGTCATTCTCATCGCTTGCCCTAGTTTTTCAAGGGTGAGGGCTTGAGGTTGATTAGCCTCAGCAACATTCTCCTCTTCTTCATCCTCACTCTCTGCCTGCACAATCTCCAACAATTCTTCATCATTTAGGCCCAGCGCATGGTCTTCAACCAGTTCTCTCACCTTTTCTCCTGCATGTCCTCGAACCCTTCACCACCAACTAGCCTTGCTAACTCCACAGTCTTCCTCACAGCTTTGTTAACCTTGTCCTAAAGACCAAATCCAACAAAATCACACACACACACACACTGGCCACAAAGCCCTCCAACAACCCTTCACGGTCTAAGGGCGCAAAATCCTTGACACTCATGCACTATTGAGAGGCAGTCAGCAATGGTGAATTTCTTCCAGTATTGAGTGACACTCATATATGGATCTGCATCCAACACAGCATGGAGCCTTTGCATTGACCTTCGTGTGTAGTAGGCTTTAAATGTAGCTATCACACCCTGATCAAGAGGTTGTATCAGGGAGGTTGTGTTTGGTGGCATGAACACAACCTCTGGGCATTCACAAATGTTCGAAGCTTGCGAAAGTGGAGGGCTACCTGTACAACTGTCTTTGCTAAGTAAATGAGTGAGAAAGGAACTTTTTTGAGCACTGTTCAGTAAATATATATTTTTTTTAACTATTGTTAAAGAATGAAATTTGATTTTTTTTTAAAACGTGAGCCATTTCCCACCGAGGCAGGGTGACCCAAAAAGAAAGAAAAACCCAAAGAGATACAAAAACCCAAAAAGAAAGAAAAAACTTTCATCATTCAACACTTTCACCATCACTCATGCATAATCACTGTCTTTGCCAATATCCCAAACCCCTGCTTTAAAGTGCAGGCATTGTACTTCCCATTTCCAGGACTCAAGTCCGGCTAACCGGTTTTCCTGAATCCCTTCACAAAATATTACCTTGCTCACACTCCAACAGTTCGTCAGGTCCCAAAACCATTCGTCTCCATTCATTCCTATCTAGCACGCTCATCCACGCTTGCTGGAAGTCCAAGCCCCTCGCCCACAAAACCTCCTTTACCCCCTCCCTCCAACCTTTTCAATGACGACCACTACCCCACCTTCCTTTCCTTACAGATTTATACGCTCTCCAAGTCATTCTGCTTTGTTCCATTCTCTCTAAATGACCAAACCATCTCAACAACCCCTCTTCAGCCCTCTGACTTTGTTCCATTCTCTCTAAATGACCAAACCATCTCAACAACCCCTCTTCAGCCCTCTGACTAATATGTTTAGTAACTCCACACCTAATTTCCACACTACGAATTCTCTGCGTAATATTTACACCACACATTGCCCTTAGACATTTGCCTTAGAAATTTGATATGATTGAATATTATAATTCAGGAATTCATCTCTGATTATATGTGTCCATCAGAAAGTAGGTTCAGAATTCTGAGCCTATGTTCCTTAACAGTGCCTGAACAGTTTTCAGGAACAAGTTAACGTCATAATTGGTGGCCCTTACTGTACCTGTGAGAAACAATGAATATTTGATGCATATTGGAATATATGTACGTATAGCATATATGCTCTTTGGTACTGCTTTACCAGGCTTTATACAGCACTTCAGCACATTATAAATGTATTATATGTACAGCATTTATATTGTCTTAGCATTAGTACTGCTTGTAAAAAAAATATTTTTTAGTATTGAAGTTTAGTGGTTACAAATAAGGTTATTTTTATTCCACAGATTTAAGAAGGCTCACTATCATGCCTGTACTTGTGCAGAAGGATTAATGTTACAAAAAAATATAAAACCTCTAAAGTGGCCTGGAACTGACGACCCAATACCAGACACAGTGCCAGAAACCTTGCGAGTAAGTACTTCACGAATATTCTTGTTATTTTGATAACTGGTAATTCTCTTCTTTTACAGATGCTAAAATAAGTGTCTACACCAGTCCAAGTTCTTAAGGATGTTTGTTATATTTCTTCATAGGCATTTATTCAGTTCATTTGAGGTTGTTTGTACATTTGATTACAGTATTAAACAACAGAGAAGCCTAATATTTTAAAATAAATTCAACTTAGCACTGTGGTAGATGAAAAAATTCTTTAGCATAATGGTTTCCACTTAATCTAAATGTACTGAATTCTATAATACATGTTTTGGAAACATGGAAAGGCACATTTGTGTGGTCCAATAGGCCAACATCACCATTCTTTACAATGGTTGTTGAATGTCTACAAGTGGAGTTTGCCAGAATGTGAGGTAAGCTGTACTGTATATTACCGTATTTTAGGGAAATAAAAGTTGTTAAGGGTTAATTTATTTTTCCCTTAGGTTATTTGCTTTCTGTTGCTTGTCTGTGGAAAAGTGATGATCTAGAACTTTAAAGTTACGATGTTTGGTTGTACCTTTAAACATCATCCATTAGATCCTACAAATTGAACGTGAATCTAACAATCTGAAATTTTACCATTATATACCATTTGGCAGTTTGGAGGGACTTCTAAGCTGTCATATCTGAGCGCCTCTGCAAAGACAGTGATTATATATGAGTGAGGTGAAAGTGTTGAATGATGATGAAAGTATTTTCTTTTTTGGGGATTTTCTTTCTTTTTGGGTCACCCTACCTCGGTGGGAGCCAGCCGACTTGTTGAAAAAAAAAAATTAAACTGTAATGTCAGCATGATTCTTGGAAAGACAGTAGGTGAATGAATGATGGTTAAAGTGTTTCCTCTTTTTCGGGTCATCCTTCCTCAGTGGTAAACAGCTGGTGTGCTAAAAAAACATTAACAAATTTAATTGTGAAATCCAGTGTAAGGGAAATTTAACCAAACCATTGGGTCATTGATTCTTAATCCCAATTGATTTTGCAAAAAGCTATGTATTCAATATATTGCTATAAAAAAAATGAGGTTCTGAGAAGAGAACCGACAAATTATGTCATTGAGCGAAACGTGTAGTGAATGAAAACTGTGTTTTCGATTCAAAAATGTTTATCAATCTTTAAGGTGAGACCAGTTTGATCAAAATTGCAAGGTTGATTACTGAGATATTATTGCAGATATGAAAAAAAAAAATAATGTTCCAAATATTTGTAGGCTATCTTTGGTGAACTTGCTGCATTTACATTATGTTGCAGAGATTTGTAGACGATTTTTCACAAAAGTGACATTTGGTGAGTGTCATTTTTCTAACCGCCTTATGTTAATAATAATGATACGCCTTTTTCCAACAGGATAATGCTAGAGAACTTGTGGGAAGAGCAGCTTCATCGAGACCAACACCGAAGGCTAGATGCCGTTTTAAAGACTGCATTGCCACTCAGGGGCATGCATATGCCAAGGAAGAAATTTATGTTACGTAAGTGAGCAAATATCAGTATACAGTGGAATATTGATGTACTGTATTATAAAAGGTAATACAGTAATAAATGATATGTCAGTTATCTTAATTTAGCTGAATAAGCAAAGCACTGATGCATCCCTCAGATGCATGTGCTGCTTATACAGTGACTAGATTAAATTTTGTGACAATAATCATGTATCTGTGCACCTCTCCGAAAACAGTGATTGTGTGAATGATGGTGAAAGTGTTTTTTTTTTTTTCTGGGGTCACCCTGCTCAGTAGGAAACAGCTTATTAAAAAAAAAAAAGAAAAAAAAAGAATCCTGTTACAGCCACAAGATTATCATGGCTAAAATTTTCTATTGGCAATTCATACATTACTTTCCAGGACTATCTGTTTTCAGCTCCTTCCTGATTTTTGACCTATGGGATATTGATAGATTTTTTTTTCTTTAACACATTGGCTGTTTCCCACCGAGGCAGGGTAATAGATATACATGTATACATTATAATCTTTTCACTTGGGTGGTATAGTACCCCAACATTGCTTGAATTGTTTGTTTAATTGCCATTTAAGGTTGCTATTGGTACAGTCATACTTCTGATCCCTACCTTAATTTAAAAAAAAGGGCTTATGTAAATTGTCATATAGACAGCTAAAAATATTTGTTGGTATACTTGTGTCTCCTCAACGCTCCACTAACTTGAGTGCATTATGTTAAAAGTTTGAAATTTAGCTGGCAAATACTATACTAACCTAATCCAGCTCTTATTCTCAATAATTTTATTCAGAATTTATACAAGTAATTTTTTTCCTCTCACTGATGAACCTTATTATGTCCCATTTAAGTTCCTTTAATCTAAGTTTGCATAAAATATATTATTTATATATTTACATTACAGTGACCCCGATTTCAAAGGATTTTTAGATGTGACATGTGAAGAGTACTGCACAGTCAGTTACCATCCATGTTGTTGGAAGGCTCACAAGGAGCAACTGGATGAAGGCATTGGCAGAATGTCTGATAAAGTAAGTTTGTATCTTTTAATTGTTGAATATATAATACTAGTCGCATTAATACCAAAGTACATTAGGGCCCCCACTTACGGCGTTTTGCCTTGCGGTGTTCCGCTAATACGGGCATTTCAAATTATGACCAAAACTTGCTATACGGCTCCCCCCACCTGACTTTCTAATAGTCACCGTGCCCCACCCGATTTGTTTACATTCTCCATGAGCTTTATGAGCACTGCGTCTCCATTATGTCTGGAAACTTTCTAAAATTTCTAGTCTTTTAAAGTTATTTCATGTTTTATATATGTATACTACTCTGATAATTATACTTATTCTCCATGGGGAAGTGGAACAGAATTCTTCCTCCATAAGCCATGCGTGTTGTAAGAGGCGACTAAAATGCCGGGAGCAAGGAGCTAATAACCCCTTCTCCTGTACGTATATGTTACTAAATGTAAAAGGAGATGCTTTCGTTTTTCCTTTTGGGCCACCCTGCCTCGGTGGGATTTGGCCAGTGTGTTGAAAGAAAGAATAATAATACGCAATAATAATCACTGAGGCGCATTAAATGTTGTATATTACAATATAAACATTTTCATTAATCCATCTATGATATTTTTTAAAAAATTATATAAACACGCTACGTAACATAAACATGATAAATATACCCCACAGTAGAATAAATTAACATAAATATGAGATGTTAGGTGTAGATGAGCGTCTATGAACCAAAACCAGACGCGTTTGTCTGCTTGTTTACATTCTCCGTGTCTCTCACCTCTCTCATTTACTCGTTCTCTCTCTTTCGTTTATTCATTTTACCTCGTTTGCTCTCCTCTCACCCTACATTAAGACAACAAATATTTTAAGGTAAGTAAGGAGTGTACTTTATATACATTTTATCGCTCTGGGGTGGGGTGGCCTGGCTGGGTACCATACCTCCCACACCTGACTTACAATAAATACTACTCACCTCTCAGTGTATTGTGTGTGTATTTTACTTTCTATTGTTTATAATGCCTAGTTCTATTCCTAACTTAATATATGTTAGTGTAAACTTGTTATCTGACATTTATATGCATTTATAAGTGGAAGAAAATGGCTTTCTGCTTTCTGGCGATGTTCGCTTTCCAGTGGTAGCCTGGAACCTAACCTGCCGTATAAGTGGGGCCCTACTATATAGAATTGATTAGACCTTTTTCCTTGGAAAACTGACTCGCTTCCTTAGTACATAACTAGTAAGAGGGACTATATTTTATGTATTATACATACATACGGGTCATCCTAGGAAAGGTTGGAGGGAGGGAGGGGTTAAAGGAGGTTATGTGTGCAAGGGGCTTCAGACTTCCAGCAAGCATGCGTGAGCATGTTAGATGGGAGATAGTGGAGGCAAATGGTTTTTATATGTGCTGTTGGAGTGTGTTCAAGGTAACATGAAGGGATTCAGGGAAACCGGTTAGCTGGACTTCATTTCCTGGAGGTGGGAGGTACAGTGCCTGAACCCTGAAGGAGGGGTGAGATATGTTGCAGTTTTTTAACTATAGTATCTGCATGCCTCTGGCAAGACAGTGAATGAGTGAGTGACGATAATTGTTTCTTCTTTTTCGGGTCACCCTTCCTCTGTGGGAAACGACCGATGTAATGTTAAAAAAACAGTTTGTAGCACAAGTTATTATTTTGAAGATGATTTGGTCAGTAATTGAGCTTTATTAAGTCATGACTTGATGAGAGTTTGACATTGTTTTCGTTTCTGTAATGAATAATTATTACATCATCGCTTCCTAACTTCAAATTTGCAGGATTTCTTGGGAATGGAATGTATAACACCAGACTGCACTGGCAAAATTTGCAGTATCCGAATATATGATGAGACTAGCAAGCTCAAGAATGAACTTGCAAAGGATAAAAAAGAGAAGAAAAATGGGCTGCCCATTTCAAAGCAAAAAAAAAGGTGAGGAAATGTTTCTGTTTTGTGATTAGATAATTTATATTGCTCGAGAACTGTAATTGCTATCATGTATTTGCAACATTGCTCTTCAATCCTTACATCCTTTCTCAATCCATAATTGGAACTAACTCTTTACTTTCCCATATCCTAGTACACTTTATATATTCTACATCACTGCAAACACTTGGTTCATCTAGGGCAACTCCCCAATACCCTAGCATTTACTTCTTTTACAGCCCTGTCTATGAATATGTTTAACAACTGTGGTGACATCATATATCCCTGTCTAAGGCCTATTTATACTGGAAAACAGTCTCTCTCTCCTACATACCCTAACCTAAGCCTCACTATTCTCATAAAAACTCTTAACTGCTTTCAGTAACATACGACCTATTCCATACACTTGCAACATCTGCCACATTGCTTCTATATCCACCCTATCATATGCCTTTTCTAAATCCATAATTGCAACAAAAACATCTTTACTCTTATCTAAATATTGTTCACTTATATGCTTGAATGTAAACACTTGATCTACACATCCCCCCTCTTTTTTTTTTTTTTTTTTTTTCCCAACAAGTCGGCCGTCTCCCACCGAGGCAGGGTGACCCAAAAAGAAAGAAAATCCCCAAAAAGAAAATACTTTCATCATCATTCAACACTTTCACCACACTCATACATAATCACTGTCTTTGCAGAGGAGCTCAGATACGACAGCTGAGAATAGTCCCTCCCAGCTGTCACTATCCCAGACCCCTCCTTTAAAGTGCAGGCATTGTACTTCCCATTTCCAGGACTCAAGTCCAACTAAATCAATTAACTGGTTTCCCTGAATCCCTTCACAAAATGTTACCCTGCTCACACTCCAACAGATCGTCATGTCCCAAAAACCATTTGTCTCCATTCACTCCTATCTAACACGCTCACACATGCTTGCTGGAAGTCCAAGCCCCTCGCCCACAAAACCTCCTTTACCCCTTCCCTCCAACCTTTTCTAGGACGACCCCTACCCCTTCTTCCTTCCTCTACAGATTTATACGCTCTCCAAGTCATTCTACTTTGATCCATTCTCTCTAAATGAACAAACCACCTCAACAACCCCTCTTCAGCCCTCTGACCAATACAGTGGTACCTCGAGTTATGATGGTCCCCAAAATCGCCCTTTTATGTAAGTTTATTTTTTTAAATGCTTTTGTAAGTATATTTTTGGGGGTGTAAAAGGACTAGTCTATTTTACATTATTCCTTAAGGGGATAAATTCGTTTGGTAATGGCACTTGAACAGCATTCTCGAACGAAAAAATATCGTAACTCGAGGTACCACTGTACTTTTAGTAACTCCACACCTTCTCCTAATTTCCACATTTGAATTTTCTGCATAATATTTACACCACACATTGCCCTTAGACAGGACATCTCCACTGCCTCCAGCCTCCTCCTCGCTGCAGCATTTGCAACCCATGCTTCACACCCATATAAGAGTGTTGGTACCACTATACTTCGTACATTCCCTTCTTTGACTCCATGGATAATGTTTTTTGTCTCCCCAGATACCTCAACGCACCACTCCCCTTTTTTCCTTCATCAATTCTTTGGTTAACCTCATCCTTCATAAACCCATCCGCTGACACGTCAAATCCCAAATATCTGAAAACATTTACTTCTTCCATAATCCCTCTCTCCAATGTGATATCCAATTTTTCTTTATTTAAATCATTTGATACCCTCATCACCTTACTCTTATCTATGTTCACTTTCAACTTTCTACCTTGACACACCCTCCCAAACTCGTCCACTAACCTTTGCAACTTTTCTTTAGAATCTCCCATAAGCACAGTATCATCAGCAAAAAGTAACTGTGTTAACTCCCATTTTGCATTTAACACCCTAGCATTTACTTCTTTTACAACCCCATCTATAAATATATTAAACAACCATCGTGACATTACACATTCCTGTCTAAGACCCACTTTTACCGGGAAGTAATCTCCCTCTCTCCTACACACCCTAACCTGAGCCTCACTATTCTCATAAAAGCTCTTTTTAGCATTGAGTAACTTACTACCTATTCCATACACTTGCAACATTTGCCACATTGCTTCCCTATCCACTCTATCATATGCCTTTTCTAAATCCATAAATACAATGAAAACTTCCCTTAACTGCCAAATCCATTCGTTCCCTAGGCTTTCTTACCTTGTTTATCTCACTCCAAAATTTTTTCTTGTTTTCAGCAAAATTTCTTGACAGAGCCTCTCCCATTCTTTCATCCGCTCTTCTTTTGCACTCTCTCACCACTATCTTCACCTTTCTTTTACTCTCCATATACTCTGCTCTTCTATTAACACTTCTGTTTTGTAAAAACCTCTCATAAGCTACCTTTTTCTCTTTTATCACACCTTTTACTTCTTCATTCCACCACTCCTCTTTCCTCCTGCACCCACTCTTCTATAGCAACAAACTTCTGCCCCACATTCTAATACTGCATTTTTAAAACTATCCCAACTCTCTTCAACCCTCCCCCCCCCCACTACTCATACTTGCACTAGCCCAACTTTCTGCCAATAGTTGCTTATATCTGACCTTTACTTCCTCCTCCTTTAGTTTATACACTTTTACCTCTCTCTTACTTGCTGTTACCATTTTCTTTTTGTCCCATCTACCTTTTTCTCTAACTGTAGCTACAACTAAATAATGATCCGATATATCCGTTGCCCCTCTATAAACATGTACATCCTGAAGCTTACCCATCAACCTTTTATCCACCAATACATAATCTAACAAACTACTTTCTTTACTTGCTATATCATACCTTGTATACTTATTTATCTTCTTTTTCATAAAATATGTATTACTTATTACCGAACCTCTTTCTACACATAGCTCAATTAATGGTTCCCCATTTACATTTACCCCTGGCACCCCAAATTTTCCTACTACTCCCTCCACAACATTTTTACCCACTTCAGCATTAAGATCCCCAACCATAAGTACTTTCTCACTTGGTTCCAAACTCCCCACACACTCACTCAACATTTCCCAAAATCTCTCTCTCTCCTCTACACTTCTCTTTTCTCCAGGTGCATAAACACTTACTATAACCCACTTTTCACATCCAACCTTTATTTTACTCCATATAATCCTTGAATTTATACATTTATATTTTCTTTTTACCTGCCATAATTGATTATTCAACATTATTGCCACTCCTTCTTTAGCTCTAATTCTATTTGAAACTAGGCTTATTCCCCTATAATTTTTACTCTCTCTTTTATCCCCTTTTATTTTATACAAAGTCATTTAGGTGTCTTCCCCCTTTCATACATTTATGAACAAAAATGCCAACTACTCTAAAACTATATCCCCACCTGCTTTAAACATTTGTGTCTTAATCCCATCAATTCCAGCTGTTTTGATCACTTTCATTTTACCTATTGCCTCAGGCACTTCAACCACAGTCACATCCTGCACTTCCTCACTTCTAAAATATGCTATACCTCCCTAACCAATGCATGAAATCACTGCCCCCCTCTCTGTATCAACATTTAACAGCTTTTAAATATTTTCACTTGGTTAAAAACTCCCTGAATACTTACCAACATCTCCCAAAATCAATCAATCAATCTCTCTCTCTTTTTTCTCTCTTTTCCTCCTCCTCCTCCATTCTCCCTTCTCCAGGGGTAAACACTTGATATTACCCACTTTTTGCATCGAACCCTTATTTTAATCCATATAATCTTTGAATTTCTGCATTTATATTCCCTCTTTTTTCTTACATAACTGATTCAACATTACTGCTACTCCTTCCTTAGCTCTAACTCTCTGATACACCTGACTTAATCCCATTTGCTTATCCCAACAAAGCACGTTCACTCCATGTTGATGCACACAACATTGATGTTGTTTGTTATGACTTGAGAGCAACACCAAGATAATATGATAAAGCTTTGAGGATTTAGCAGTTCAAAGAGTTGTGACATCATAGAACAGAACCAAGAGGCATTTCATATTACTCCACCTCTTAAAAGATTAATTATGAGTATAGCCAAACCAATACATTTACAGTGGAACCTCGATTTTCGTATGCCCTAGTTTGTGTGTAAAACTATAGTTATTCTCTATAAAATGTATTTTTTGTTAATATTTCCCATAAATAATGTAAATCCAATTAATCTGTTCCAGACACCCAAAAATATTAACAAAAAATACATTTTATAGCGAATAACTATAGTTTTACATACAAACTAGGGCATACGAAAACCGAGGTTCCACTGTAATAGGTCCAATTCAATCTGTACCTCGCTTTGTCAGCACACTTCTGTCTAATCCTCCTTTACACTTGCTTCTTTTGCAGTAAGATCTGTAAGCTCTTACTTTGCTGTTCTTTTGTTGACATCATAAAGCTTTTCTTGATTAGAACACTGCAGTAAAAATAAAGACACTGGTATCAGGGAATCCTTTAATTACAATGTTTCACACTAAGCTGGTCCTTGAGTGAAATGTCTTAATGTAAATATTTCCTGCTAATAGTGTCTTTATTTCCACTTGTTGACTCGTCCCATTATCTATCTACAGTCTACTGTAAAAACTTATCCTTATGTGGTGTTCATTTTGCACATATTTTCTTTATAATTACGGTACTAGCACCAATTTATCTTTTTCACATTTTTCCTATTATAAAGGGAAAAAAAGGAGAAGAAGATTCAGACCTCTAGACTTGCAGAAGCACGAGAGAGAAAGAAATGTAAAAGTGAAAGCATTAGTGAAGATGCACCGTGCAGTGATGAGGTAAGCTTTGTTCTCAACTTGGTGAAAACACTGAGATAAATGGTATAAAATACCAACACGTTGGAAAAATAGACACAAATGCAGTATATCGCTATACTTTTATTGACTACATTTTGTCCACACAGTGAGCTTTATCAAGTCAAACAGATCTACCTAGGTAAAGATAGTCAGTAGTCAACATAGTCAATAAAAGATTGCATTATACTGCATTTGTGTCTAATTTTTCATTGAAACCATATTCTTCCTTCCTTGATGACAGTGAAATGTTCCTGATCCAAGAAAGTGAAGTTGCCATCCCTTTCCTTGAATCAAATCTGATAACCTCTCAAACCCCAGATGCTGTATAACCCCCAGTGGCTTCAGCATTTTTCCACAAAAATAATAATAATGTATGTAAATGTATTTTTCAGAATAGGAACAATCTGTAACAAAAAAAGGCACAATACTGTGACTGGAACAATACACACGCAACCCGCACATATAAAAAAGAGAGGAGCTTACGACGATGTTTCGGTCCGACTTGGACCATTTAGAAAGTCACACTAACACAAAGGACAGGTAGAAGGGGTATTTATAGGCAGGCAGACAGGGGAGGGAACAAGAAAGAGGTGGAGGGGTAATGATGGAGGTAGTAGTGGTAGTAGTAGTAGTAGTGGAGTGAGTCATATTCTAGGAAAGGAACACTGCAATGAAGCTAGCGGCCCGCATAGGGTAAGGACAAGAACACAGAGGGGGAAAAAATGAAAATAAAATAAAGGACAAATACAAGGCAAAAGAAAAGAAAAACACAGAGGAGAAAGGAGAAAGAGGAGAAGGGGGAAGAGATAGAAGGGGAAGGAATCAGGTTAAGTCACGGGTGTTCTGAAGTTTGGAGCATTTAATAATGTAATGGGAGAGGAAAGCATCTACAGAGACAAAGCCAGGGCTAAGATTCATACAGGGAAAATTGTGTATAAGGGAGGATTCAACCAGACGGCAACTGTGAAAGTTGGACTTAGGGTAGACAGTTTTAGCAGAAGACCAATCAGTAGGATGACTGTGATCTCTGACATGACAGAAAAGAGCATTATTAGTGTCGGCAAGCCTAACACTATTTTTGTGCTCCCTAAGTCTGTCAGAAAGAGATCGGCCAGTTTCTTCAAAGTACTGAAAAGGACAGAAGGAGCAAGAAATAGAGTAGACACCAGGAGAATCTATAGAGGGAGGGGAGGTATGAACTAGATTAGTGCGAAGAGTGTTAGTCTGGTGAAAGGTAAGTTTGATGTCTAAGGAACGGAGAGAGTTGTTGAGATTAGAGAGACCAGAGATGTAGGGAAGGCAGAGGACAGGAGAGTTCCCAGGAGTAGAGGGTTTAGGAGAGAAAGCAGAGTCTATGTGACTTTGTAAATGGTCCAAGTCGGACTGAAACGTCGTCATAAGCTCCTCTCTTTTTTATGTTTTTATATGTGCGGGTTTTGTGTGTATAGGAACAATATGACTTGCTGAGTTCTCAACAGGGTTGAGGGTTAAGATATAATTAGGAAACATTTTTGCCATGAATGGCTTCTTCAGGACTGAAGAAGCCATTTGTGATGAAATATTCCCTTATTCAAATATACTAATACTGCACACGTTTTGTTTCACATGAGATAAATCTTGTGCATCTCTCAGCTAAAAAATTATTTTAGAATACCTGGTCTTAAGAATAAACAGCTATACAGTGGACCCTCGCCATTCGAACACTACAAAACTCACCCTTTTATGTAAGTTTGTTTTTGTAAGTGCTTTTATAAGTGTATTTTTGGGGGGTCTGAAATGGACTAATCTAATTATATCATTCCTTATGGGAATAAATTCGTTTGGTAACAGCACTTGAACAGCATTCTCGAATGAAGGTGAGTTTTGGAGTGTTCGAATAGCGAGGGTCCACTGTATTTGTGTATAAATCTATTGAGTGTATAAATCTATTGGGGAAGGAAGGTGGGGTAGGGGTCATCTTCAAAAAGGTTGGAGTGAGGGGGTAGAGGAGGTTTTGTGGGCGAGGAGTTTGGACTTCCAGCAAGCGTGCGTGAGCGTGTTAGATAGGAGTGAATGGAGACAAATGGTTTTTGGGACTTGACGAGCTGTTGGAATGTGAGCAGGGTAATATTTTGTGACAGAATTCAGGGAAACCGGTTAGCCGGACTTGAGTCCTGGAAATGGGAAGTACAATGCCTGCACTTTAAAGGAGGGGTTTAGGATATTATTGGCAGTTTGGAGGGACGTCTAAACTGTCGTATCTGAGCGCCTCTCCAAAGACAGTGATTATGTATGAGTGATGGTGAAAGTGTTGAATTATGATGAAAGTGTTTTCTTTCTTTTTGGGTCACCCTGCCTCGGTGGGAAACGGCTGACGTGTTAAAAAAAAATTGCAGTGAATATTGGAAATGTTTTTGATGAGTACAATACTAATGCAAATGTAGAATTAAGACTAACAAAGGTAGCAAAGGTAGAATTAAGACTTAACAGCAAAACTAATTTATAATTTACTATAAATATAATCCTCAGTAAAGAGGATAACATTATACAGTAAGATTATGCATGTAAAGTTAAATAAGATGCTTATAAAATAGTGACTACTAATAAACATTTAGAAAGTTGGCACTTTACAAAATTAATACTAAAAAATAATTCTAGGATGTTGTTACATCTGATATAATAAAAAAAATAGATGTAAACAATGCCTCATTTTATCATGCAAGGAAATTTTAACAAAAAAATTGGAATTCTTGTATCAGCCATTGGTCATAAGTGTTGGGTAGAGACTGCCAACAGCAAACAATTTTTAAATCAGAACCTAATAATAACTAAAGTGAAAACAATTATATCCCTGATCCTAATTTCATACACAAAAACACTCCTGATAAGACAGCATTTGAATTAGTGAGCATGAAGTTGTTTTCCTACTGTAAATTGGCCTACCTTAGAAAATGGCCAGTGTGGTTGAAGAAATCCACTAGATATGTTCATTATGCTGTGTTATGTAGGAACTGTGTAGCTTAGTGACTGGTTCTACAACTTTTAGAAAGGATTATGATTGGCAAATTGGTTCATATTGCTAAGTGAGCATTTGGCATAAGATAAGGATGCTCAAATGGGTCGGTTTATTTAGTAAGGTTCATTGAAACTAAGCTAGAGGTTTACACTTTTATATGTACAGTTGTGGCTTAACAGATACGAGATGTATGGTAACATTGAAGCTTTGAATTTTTACTTTGTGGCCTGCATTTCAAGGTTAATGCATTATTCACTATCAGCTGCCTATTCCATTATGAATGTAACAGATATCCTTTAAAACTGATAATTTGATTAGTTCTTAGTCGCCTTGTATTCTTATTCCTTCCTAAACTGTAATGTAACCTGAATTTTTTTTTCAGACATCTCCCAAAGCAGAAGTAACAGCAGATCACAGTAAAACTGGTACCAATGATGGAGCAAACATTAATAAGGAAAAGTAAGTTTTACTTTCCCTTTTATTAAATGTAATATTGACCAGACCTTATTTTGTGGTTAATACTTTTTGTATTGTCTTTTTGATGTGCTTTCTCTGGGAGTGCTTGTAACCTTAAGTGTTTAGAGGCTTATAAAATTTCCTCCTTACCTTTAAGGTTTTCATCAAGCCTCAACTATTACTGAGTTTTTTTACATGATCTATTCCAAAAAATCTATTTCTAGTCTTGGTTTTTATGTAAGTAAAGCAGTTGCTAACTGAGAAACAGTATACAGTGGACCCCCGGCTAACGAACACCCCGGAAATCGTACAATTCTTCTTCTTCTTTCAACACGTCGGCCGTTTCCCACCGAAGCGGGGTGGCCCAAAATGATAAACGAAAGTTTTCCCTTTTACATTTAGTAATATATACAGGAGAAGGGGTTACTAGCCCCTTGCTCCCGGCATTTTAGTCGCCTCTTACGACACGCATGGCTTACGGAGGAAGAATTCTGTTCCACTTCCCCATGGAGATAAGAGGAAATAAGAACAAGAACTAGTAAGAAAATAGAAGAAAACCCAGAGGGGTGTGTATATATATATGCTTGTACATGAATGTGTAGTGTGACCTAAGTGTAAGTAGAAGTAGCAAGATGTACCTGAAATCTTGCATGTTTATGAGACAGAAAAAAGACACCAGCAATCCTACCATCATGTAAAACAATTACAGGCTTTCGTTTTACACTCACTTGGCAGGACGGTAGTACCTCCCAGGGTGGTTGCTGTCTACCAACCTACTACCTAGGAAATCGTACAATTATGTAAGTATAATATTGTAAGTGCTTCTGGAAGTGTATTTTTGGGAGTCTGAAATAAACTAACATACGTGACATTATTTCTTAAGGAAGTAAATTCGTTCGGTAATGGCACTTGAGCAGGCTTCTGGAATGATTTTTTTTCGTTAGCCGGGGGTCCACTGTACAGTATTTTTTTTTCCAATGAACTGGCCATATCCTACCGAGGCAGAGTGATCTAAAACAAAAGTTTTTCTTTTTAAATTTAGTACATAATTTATACAGAAGGGGTTAGTATACAGTATTATAAGAATAAATTTTGTTAAAGTAAATATGTACATATGAAAGTTAAGCCAGAAGTGAGTAAAGATGAAACAGTAAAAGTAAGGGCAAATGAATGGACAAAGTACGATAATGTGGTTTTCATTCAATTTATAATGTGGAAAGCAGGGGAAGCATTAACCCTTTCAGGGTCCAAGGCCATTTTTGGAAGGGGTGCACCAGTGTCCAAGAATTTAAAAAAAAAAAAAATTCTTATTTTTTCTTATGAAATAGTAGAGAATCTTTTCCTGAAGGTAATAAAACAAAAAGTACGAAATTTGATTGAAAATTGACGAAATTATTCTCTCGCGAATTTTGATGTGTAAGCGATATTTACGCATCGGTGATTTTGCCAACTTTGACTCCCATTTTAGGCCAATTACAATATTCCAGTCGACCAAATTCTTTGCTATTTCACTAGTATTACTTCCATTCTATCGATTGAGCACAAGAAATCGCCCAGTCAACTGTTTCAACTACAAAATAAAGTGATTGGAAATTAGTAATTTAGCCAATTTAACTCAAAGTTCAAAATATTCCAATTTCAAAATAGGGTGCAGAATAAACAATGCAGGGATTCCTGGCACTAAACTAACATTTCCTCTGTTCATTAGTTACGTTTTCAGTCTTTACAAATGAATTCCATTTTGATTTTTTATTCACATAATTAATTTTTATTCAAACCAAAAAATGGAAGATTTACTGTTATGCAATATTGTAATAATTGTACAAATAATATCACCACATTTGTGAACGTATATTAGACACACCAGCTGGCGCGTATTAGACGTGTGAGGTCATTTGTTTACTCTTGAACATTGGCAAAAATTTAACATTTCTGCTACTTTGAGCTCAGTTTCAAGCCATTTCCAATACTAAAACCAATCAAAATCATCTCTTCATCTGTAATATATCTTCCATTCTATCAAATGAGATCAAGAAATCGCAAATACAACTATAAAAAGTACACGAAAAAACACTGCAAAGTTGCTGTTTTAATCGAAAATTACGGTTTCAGTTTTTTTTTCTCATTATGCACTGTGTGCTGCAGGATTTGTTTTATGTGGTGCACACTTACCACATACATGTATTCTCTCATATCCAGGCCCAAATTTACCGCTCACAGCTTATCTGAGTGAGCTGAACTCATGACGTAGAACTACAGTTTGGACCCTGAACTCAAAGCCGTAGAACTACGGCACAGACCCTGAAAGGGTTAAGGAAAAAACGAGTGGGAGAAGATATTTTTTACCACTGGAAGGTGATACTACAATAGACACGTACATTTTACACACGTTATGTCTCTCAATTTTTCACTGTAATATTGGGATACATAAAGGGCAGAACATAGAGGGATGGGGGGAATAGGTCACTTTCCTTACACGAAAACATAGCCCCAAAAAATTTTTAATCTTAATTCATAGTCAGTCTTCCCTAAAGGGTAATTTTGGTAATAAAATTTTGTTAGCCATATTTTGATAATGTGATATGTAAGAGTCTACTGTACTTAACTTTTTTTTTTTTTTTTTTTTTGTATCATTGCATATTTGTGTGTGTGTCCAGGAAAGACATCAAGGCAGAAAGTAATGATGTGTACAGTATTTTCTTTTTGGGATCAACCTGCCTTGCTGAGAAATGGCTAGTGTTAAAAATCACAAGGGATTTAACCAACCTTCTCTGCACAGGCAGACCTGTTCATACTGAACATCCCTTTTGATTAGGCACACAAAAATTGAGATAAAATTAAAATGTTTATTATATTTACAGGTTATCGGTGCCAACAGCTTCCAATTTACCCATTGATCCAGAGAGTTTACAAACTACACAAATTACTATATTAAAGCCAGTATTAGATGAAGAAGAGTCGATCTTTATCAAGCCTGGAAAGAAAAATAAGAAGAGAAACAAGAAGAATAAAGCATCAGCTCAGCCAGATCTTCTCGGTGACCCATTAGAAGTTCCTCAGAGTGTGCAGTAAGTCTGACTTACAAATCGTCAACAATGTTACCCATAAATTTAGACACAAAACTGTAGTATTGCCATGCCTCTGACAAAACATTGATATAGTGAATGATGATGAAAGTATTTCTTCTTTTTTCTGGTTACATTACCCCATTGAGAGATACCAGTGTGCTAAAAAAAAAAAATATATACATTAGGCATGTGTGATCAAAGTGAGTGAAGGCAAATGGCTTTTGGGATTTGACAGGCTGTTATGAAGGGATTCAGAAAAACCAGTTAGCCAGACTTTAGACTTGTAGAAGTGAGCAGTATTGAGACTGCTCTCTATAGGAGAGATGGAATGTTGTAGCTTGGTGGGTCATTTGAACTGTGATGTCTGCACATTTCTGGCAAGACAGTTGTTGCATGAACAATGGTGAATGAATTTTCTTTGGACCACTCTGCCTTGGTGAGAAATGGCTGATATGGCCCAAAAAAATCACATAGATGTTATTTGAGAAGATGACTTTATACAGGATAGAAACATTAAGCTTTAATGTAGACAGTTTCATATGTAGATTCTTTTTATGTTCTAGAGAGAGACAAAGTGCAAAAGTTATAGGTGTACAGTTTAAGTTATTTTATTATTTTATTAACACATCAGCTGTTTCCCACCAAGGCAGGGTGGCCCGAAAAAAAAAAACTTTCATCATCATTCACTCCATCACTGTCTTGCCAGAGGCATGCTTACACTACAGTTATAAAACTGCAACATTTAACATCCCTCCTTCAGAGGGATGTAAAGTGTACGACAACATTGTAATCGAGTGATTGAAAAACATCTTATTACTGTATTAATGTTGGTAGAATTACCGACAATATGTTCAGTAAAAGGACACAAGTGCAACTGATGTGACATTTTATTGTTGGCAACGTTTTGCTCTCCAGGAGCTTTATCAAGCCATTACAAGCAATACATGGACACTTTTTTTTTTCAACACATCGGTCGTCTCCCACCGAGGCAGGGTGACCCAAAAAGAAAGAAAATCCCCCCCAAAAAAATACTTTCATCATCATTCAACACTTTCACCATCACTCATGCATAATCACTGTCTTTGGAGAGGCGCTCAGATACGACAGTATCCCAAACCCCTGCTTTAAAGTGCAGGCATTGTACTTCCCATTTTCAGAACTCAAGTCCGGCTAACCGGTTTCCCTGAATCCCTTCACAAAATATTACCCTGCTCACACTCCAACAGCTTGTCAGTCCCAAAAACCATTCGTCTCCATTCACTCCTATCTAACACGCTCACGCATGCTTCCTGGAAATCACAGAGGGAATATATAGAGGTTTCGAGTGAGGTGTAGTAGTTGTAATACTAGTGGTAGTAGTAGTAGTAGTAGTAATACTAGAGGTAGTAGTAATACTAGAGGTAGTAGTAATACTAGAGGTAGTAGTAATACATGTGGTAGAAAAATCAACTTTGCACAGTTAAAGGTTATAAAAGCTATTATACTTGGGTAGCATAAAAATAGGTTAGACAAATATTTCTGTTAGTGTTATTATGTTATGTTTCTGTGTAGTATTAGCAGCAGTGACTGTGTGATGGCAGGGTTTATTATTTTGAGAAGGATTCTTGCTAATACTTCAGAGATGATGAAACTGGCTTTATTTTGCTTGTCAGCAGATGGGTTTATGAAGGATGAGGTTAACCATAGAATTGATGAAGAAAAAAAGGTGAGTGGTGCATTGAGGTATCTGTGGATACAAAAAATGTTATCCATGGAGGCAAAGAAGGGAATGTACGAAAGTATAGTGGTACCAACACTCTTATATGGGTGTTAAGCATGGGTTGCAAATGCTGCAGCAAGGAGGCGGCTGGAGGCAGTGGAGATGTCCTGTCTAAGGGCAATGTGTGGTGTAAATATTATGCAGAAAATTCAGAGTGTGGAAATTAGGAGGAGGTGTGGAATTACTAAAAGTATTAGTCAGAGGGCTGAAGAGGGGTTGTTGAGGGGTTTGGTCATTTAGAGAGAATGGATCAAAGTAGAATGACTTGGAGAGCGTATAAATCTGTAGGGAAAGGAAGGCGGGGTAGGGGTCGTCCTCGAAAAGGTTGGAGGGAGGGGGTAAAGGAGGTTTTGTGGGCAAGGGGCTTGGACTTCCAGCAAGCATGTGTGAGCGTGTTAGATAGGAGTGAATGGAGACGAATAGTTTTTGGGACCTGACGAGCTGTTGGAGTGTGAGCAGGGTAACATTTTGTGAAGGGATTCATGGAAACCAGTTAATTGATTTAATTGGACTTGAGTCCTGGAAATGGGAAGTACAATGCCTGCACTTTAAAGGAGGGATCTGGGATAGTGACAGCTGGGAGGGACTTCTCAGCTGTCATATCTGAGCGCCTCTGCAAAGACAGTGATTATGTTTGAGTGAGGTGAAAGTGTTGAATGATGATGAAAGTATTTTCTTTTTAGGGATTTTCTTTCTTTTTGGGTCACCCTGCCTCGGTGGGAGACGGCCGACTTGTTGGAAAAAAAAAATTGTGTTAGAAACGTAAATGCTTTGAATCATCATTAATCGCTGTCTCTAATACAACTAAGCAAAATAAAGACAGTTTCATCATCTCTGAAGTATTAGCAAGAATGTCACATTAGTTGCACTTGTCTTTTTACTCAACAGTCTTATTGCTGAATTTCCAATTGCATTTGGAATGGGAAATGGTCGTGTGGATCAAGTGAGCTGTAGATTGAATAATATTAGTAACAAATTCTGAGATAGGGAAAATAATACTTGTCTTATTTTGTTTAACACGATACGGCAGGTTTGTTGAAAGAAAGAAGAAGAATTATATTTTTACTATGATAGTACAGTAAACTGTCATAATACAAGGGTTATGGTCCTCAGGGTCAATGCCTAATGAAAAATTCAGTTATATGAAGTGTGTGTGTTAGAGAAGAAAAGTGGAGGCAAATAGTTTTTATGACTTGATGTGCTGTTGGAGTGTGAGCAAGGTAACATTTATGAAGGGATTTGGGGAAATTGGTAAACTGGAGGTGGAAAGTACAGTGCCTGCATTCTGAAGGAGGGGTGGAGATTATGTTGCAGTTTTTGAAATGTAGTATCGGCATCTCTATCAAGACAGTGATGGAGTGAGTGATGGTGAAAGTGTTTCTTCTTTTTCGGTTCACCCTGCCTCAGTGGGAAATGGCTGATGTGTTAAAAAAATTAGGAACATATAGGAAACTTAAGGTTATGTTAAAGACACCTTTAAATTTGCCAATCTGATTGTTTAAATATTTTAGTAAGTAATAGGATGGTAGCTCCCTAAGGAAATGGAGGAGAATCCTTCCTCCATAAGCCATGCATGTCATAAGAGGCGACTAAAATGCCGGGAGCAAGGGGCTAGTAACTCCTGTATAAATTACTAAATTTAAAAAAGAAAAATTTTCATTTCTTCTTTTTCGGGTTACCCTACCTCGGTGGGAGACGGCCTGTGAGATAAAAAAAAAAATAGGTCGGTAGACAGCAACCACCCAGAGGGGTATTACCATCCTGCCAAATGAGTGTAAAATGGAAACCTGTTATTTTACACGTTGGCAGGATTGAGTGTGTCTGTTTGTCCAATTAACAAACAAGATGACAGGTACATCTTACTACTACTACTTACATCTAGTTTATGCTACACATGCAGTTGTACATGTATGTGTATACATTCATCTGAGTGTTCTTCCAGACCCCCAAAATTAATATTGCTCTTTGTGCAATTTAAAAAAAAATCTGAAATGGTAAAGAATCTTTTTCTGAATGTAATGACACTAAAAGCACGAAATATGATAGAAAATGTAGGGAATTACGTAGGTGTACAGTTAGTGGTTTGGGTGCAATTTATGCATTGGCAATTTTGCCCAATTTGAGTCCTATTTTAGGCCAATTCCATTGCTCCAAATGACCAAATTCTTAGTTATTTTTGCTAGTATGCAAAAAACAAAAACTGCCCATTCAGCAATTACAGCTACCCTATAAAGTGCACCAAAATCAGTAATTTGGCGAATTTTACACAAAATTATAAAAATGCCAATTTAAAAATAAGAGTCTGGTGTAAACAATGTAGACTTTACAGGCAATAAAACAACATTTCCTCTGTTCATTAATCATGTCCCCAGGCCTCTCCTATTTTGCACTTGTATTCCATTTTGAATTCGTAATCATGCCAAACATAGTAGATTTTCCCTATTTCTTGGATAATAAAATACAGTGGACCCTCGGTTAACGAATACCCCGGAAATCGTGCAATTATGTAAGTATAATTTTGTAAGTTCTTGTGGAAGTGTATTTTTGGGGGTCTGAAATAGACTAACCTACGTGAAATTTTTCCTTAAGGGAGTAAATTCGTTCGGTAATGGCACTTGAGCAGACTTCAGGAGTGAAGTTTTTACGAAACTCGGGGGTCCACTGTATAACCAGGAATGACTGGGGGAAAATTCCATGGTGTGCATATTTCCCAGTTTTTGCATGTAGCTTGGTACTGTGCTGATTCTTTCAATCTTTATGGCATCTAACATCATTAATATACATAATAAAAAGTCGTATGTGATTTTAAATTGATGTTGACTGTATGCTGATTTTTTTTTTTTCCAGAAATGAGTATCTGTCCCGATTACGAGTTCTTAGGCATCAGAGAGAAGCCTTAGAGGGAGATTTAACATCCTTGCCAAAAGCAACCAGTCCAGTCACACCAGGTGTTACACCCACTGAAAATCCTCTGAAACTGGTTAGTAAAATAGTATTTCTGCTCTGGGACCATGGGGACTAACCTGGAATATGCCTTACCTCATTCACACTTATATGTGGGCCCCAGCACGGTTCATAAATGTGTTTTGCTCAATAATAACCTCACTCACCTCTGATCATAAATGTTGTTCACTTGTTATTTTCAATGTAGCCTGAGACTGAATGCTCTGGAATCCAGTTGTCACTGCCCTCTTTCTCTCACTTCAACATCACACACTTCCTCTCTCTATAGATGCTTCTTTTCTCAGGGTCCATTGAGGCTCTCTGACTGACATCAAGATTTGTTGCAGTCTGCTTCTTTTCACACTATTTTTTCAGTGATGTACATTTGCTTTATCTGGTACATTGAACTTGTGTTTCCTGTTCTGGCTGCCTGTCCTGCATGCTGTCAGGTTTGGTAACCTTGTTACTTTGTAGTGATTCTTTAAAATGTTGAACGTGACACTGTCTACCATTGGAGTGCACTGTTTTGTCGAGTCGTGTCCTTCCTAGTGCTGTGTGCCCCAAATGGTCACTTATTACATCCATCCCATCAAGGGGGTGCGTTGTGCTAGTGAAGTGTTCTTGAACTAAGGTTGAAGCTGGTTTCCCTTACCTTGGATCAAAGCTGATTACCTCCTGTTTCCCAGGTGCTGTATGATCTTATGGGTTTAATGCTTTCCTGTGAAAATAAAAATAAAAATATAGTAATGCTACTTCTGTTGGCTTGGCATTCATGGAGGGGTTTGTGTGTGTGTATCATTGCCAGCTGCTTCATCCAGGTATTGTGTTTTGGCTGATAACTGGATTTTAAAACATTCAGTATATCTTGGGTAATATCAGTCATAGTGAGCAACATCTGGTAGCCATAACTGAAATATGTTGAGTATTGGTGTGAATGAGGGTTGGATAATAACTATCAGATAATTTTTTTTTTTTTTTCAACAAGTCGGACGTCTCCCACCGAGGCAGGGTGACCCAAAAAGAAAGAAAATCCCCAAAAAGAAAATACTTTCATCATCATTCAACACTTTCACCACACTCATACATAATCACTGTCTTTGCAGAGGAGCTCAGATACGACAGCTGAGAATTGTCCCTCCCAGCTGTCACTATCCCAGACCCCTCCTTTAAAGTGCAGGCATTGTACTTCCCATTTCCAGGACTCTAAGTCCAATTAAATCAATTAACTGGTTTCCCTGAATCCCTTCACAAAATGTTACCCTGCTCACACTCCAACAGATCGTCATGTCCCAAAAACCATTGGTCTCCATTCACACTCCTATCTAACATACTCACACATGCTTGCTGGAAGTCCAAGCCCCTCGCCCACAATACCTCCTTTACCCCTTCCCTCCAACCTTTTCTAGGACTGACCCCTACCCGCCTTCCTTCCCTACAGATTTATACGCTCTCCAAGTCATTCTACTTTGATCCATTCTCTCTAAATGACCAAACCACCTCAACAATCCCTCTTCAGCCCTCTGACAAATACTTTTAGTAACTTCACACCTTCTCCTAATTTCCACATTCCGAATTTTCTGCATAATATTTACACCACACATTGCCCTTAGACAGGACATCTCCACTGCCTCCAGCCTCCTCCTCGCTGCAGCATTTGCAACCCATGCTTCACACCCATATAAGAGTGTTGGTACCACTATACTTTCGTACATTCCCTTCTTTGCCTCCATGGATAACGTTTTTGTCTCCACAGATACCTCAACACACCACTCACCTTTTTCCTTCATCAATTCTATGGTTAACCTCATCCTTCATAAACCCATCCGCTGACACGTCAACTCCCAAATATCTGAAAACATTTACTTCTTCCATAATCCCTCTCTCCAATGTGATATCCAATTTTTCTTTATTTAAATCGTTTGATACCCTCATCACCTTACTCTTATCTATGTTCACTTTTAACTTTCTACCTTCACACACTCTCCCAAACTCGTCCACTAACCTTTGCAACTTTTCTTTAGAATCTCCCATAAGCACAGTATCATCAGCAAAAAGTAACTGTGTCAACTCCCATTTGCATTTAATTCTCCATAATTTAATCCCACCCCTCTCCCCAACACCCTAGCATTTACTTTTTACAACCCCATCTATAAATATATTAAACAACCATGGTGACATTACACATCCCTGTCTAAGACCTACTTTTACCGGGAAGTAATCTCCCTCTCTCCTACACACCCTAACCTGAGCCTCACTATCCTCATAAAAACTCTTTACAGCCTTCAGTAACTTACTACCTATTCCATACACTTGCAACATTTGCCACATTGCTTCCCTATCCACTCTATCATATGCCTTTTCTAAATCCATAAATGCAATAAAAACGTCTCTACCTTTATCTAAATACTGTTCACATATATGCTTCACTGTAAACACTTGATCTACACATCCCCTACCCACTCTAAAGCCTCCTTGCTCATCTGCAATCCTACTCTCTGTCTTACCTCTAATTCTTTCAATAATAACCCTGCCATACACTTTACCTGGTATACTCAGTAAACTTCTTTCCCTATAATTTTTACACTCTCTTTTATCCCCCTTCCTTTTATATAAAGGAACTATACATGCTCTCTGCCAATCCCTAGGTACCTTCCCCTCTTTCATACATTTATTAAACAAAAATACGAACCACTCCAGCACTATATCCCCCCTGATTTTAACATTTCTGTCATGATTCCGTCAATTCCAGCTGCTTTACCCCCTTTCATTCTACGTAATGCCTCACGCACCTCCCCCACACTCACATCCTGCTCTTCTTCACTCCTAAACGATGTTGTACCTCCCTGGCCAGTACATGAAATTACCGCCTCCCTTTTTTCATCGACATTTAAAAGTTCCTCAAAATATTCCCGCCATCTACCCAATACCTCCAGCTCCCCATCTACTAACTCCCCTACTCTGTTTTTAACTGACAAATCCATTTGTTCCCTAGGCTTTCTTACCTTGTTTATCTCACTCAAAAAATTTTTCTTGTTTTCAGCAAAATTTCTTGACAGAGCCTCTCCTATTCTGTCATCCGCTCTTCTTTTGCACTCTCTCACCACTCTCTTCACCTTTCTTTTACTCTCCATATACTCTGCTCTTCTATTAACACTTCTGTTTTGTAAAAACCTCTCATAAGCTACCTTTTTCTCTTTTATCACATCCTTTACTTCTTCATTCCACCACTCACTCCTCTTTCCTCCTGCACCCACCCTCCTATAGCCACAAACTTCTGCCCCACATTCTAATACTGCATTTTTAAAACTATCCCAACTCTCTTCTACCCCCCCACTACTCATACTTGCACTAGCCCACCTTTCTGCCAATAGTTGTTTATATCTCACCCTAACTTCCTCCTCCCTTAGTTTATACACTTTTACCTCTCTCTTACTTGCTGTTGCCATTTTCTTTTTGTCCCATCTACCTTTTACTCTAACTGTAGCTACAACCAAATAATGATCTGATATATCCGTTGCCCCTCTATAAACATGTACATCCTGAAGCCTACCCATCAACCTTTTATCCACTAATACATAATCCAACAAACTACTTTCCTTATGTGCTATATCATACCTTGTATATTTATTTATCTTCTTTTTCATAAAATATGTATTACTTGTTACCGAACCTCTTTCTACACATAGCTCAATTAATGGTTCCCCATTTACATTTACCCCTGGCACCCCAAATTTACCTACTACTCCCTCCACAACATTTTTACCCACTTTAGCATTTAGATCCCCAACCACAATTACTCTCACTTGGTTCAAAACTCCCCACACACTCACTTAACATTTCCCAAAATCTCTCTCTCTCCTCTACACTTCTCTCTTCTCCAGGTGCATAAACACTTATTACTATAACCCACTTTTCACATCCAACCTTTATTTTACTCCACATAATCCTTGAATTTATACATTTATATTCCTTCTTTACCTGCCATAACTGATTATTCAACATTATTGCCACTCCTCCTTTAGCTCTAACTCTATTTGAAACCCCTGACCTAATCCCATTTATTTCTCCCCGCTGAAACTCTCCTACCCCCTTCAGCTTTGTCTCACTTAAAGCCAGGACATCCAGCTTCTTTTCATTCATAACATCTACAATCATGTCTTTCTTATCATTCGCACAACATCCACGCACATTCAAACATCCCACTTTGACGGTTTTCTTCTTTTTCTTTTTAGTAAGCTATACAGGAAAAGGTGTTACTAGCCCATTGTTCCCGGCATTTTAGTTGACTTTTACAACACGCATTGCTTACGGAGGAAAGATTCTTATTCCACTTCCCCATGGATATGAAAGGAAAAGCAATAAGAACAAGAACTATTAAGATAAAATCAAAGAAAACTCAGATGAGTGTGTATTCATAGACGTGTACATGTTTGTGTAGCGTGACCTAAGTGTAAGTAGAAGTAGCAAGACGTACCTGAAAACTTGCATGTTTATGAGACAGAAAAAAAGACACCAGCAATCCTACCATCATGTAAAACAGTTTCAGGTTTCTGTTTCACAGTCACCTGGCAGGATGGTAGTACCTCCCTGGGTGGTTGCTGTCTAATAAACTATAATACAGGTAAAGTATATATAGGCAAAGGGGACAGGGATGGGACCAAGAGAGGAAGAAAAAGAAGTAGTGGTAAGGTTGGTAGTGGAAGTAATAATGGTAGTAGAAAGTAGGAAGAGTAATTTAGTGGCACAAGAAAGTATAGTATATATGGCCAGTTGCATCTTCTTAGGTGTTACAATCATGCATATATTACTTTAGTAAGCATACAAGAGAAGTTATGAAGAAATATAGGAAAGGAAAATTAAAAAAAAAATAAAAATGAGAATGACAGAATATGCAGAACAAAATATGACTTATCAGGAAGAAATAAAGTATCTTAGAAAATAATTATTAATTTTTTATTCAAAACAGTAATGCTTTCTTGTCAAATTAAGTCATCCCTAACAGTTTCAGTATAAAGTTCAATTTCTAAATGAGTAGCCATTTATCTTGTAATACTAATTTAAGTACAGGTGTGGTAAGTGAATGCAAATACTATTGTATTTAGGGTTAGAAAGTGGTAATTAGATTGAATGTATTGTAATGCAGAGAAGTATAGTGTTAGGTATTAAGTGAGCTCTGGTAGATAGAAAGTTTCTAAATTTATAATGTGTATATTAGAAGAAAAAAGCCTTCATGAAGGTTATGTGTGAATGATGGTGAAAGTGTTTTTCTTTTTTGGGTCACCTTTCCTCGGTGGGAAACAGCCGGTGTGGTAAAAAAAAAAAATTTTTTTATTTAACTGCTTGATTTTTTAAAAAGTTATTTGCCCAATGGGGCAAGTAATGAAGGAATTTTAGGAATTGTCAGTATGCTGAACCTTTACTTGTTCTTCATTTTCTTCAAGTTCATCGGTTTAACATATAAGGTAGAAAGTTAAAAGTGAACATAGATAAGAGTAAGGTGATGAGGGTATCAAACGATTTAAATAAAGAAAAATTGGATATCACATTGGAGAGAGGGATTATGGAAGAAGTAAATGTTTTCAGATATTTGGGAGTTGACGTGTCAGCGGATGGGTTTATGAAGGATGAGGTTAACCATAGAATTGTTTAAAGGGAAAAAAAAGGGGGGGGAAAATTGGTTTATTGGGGGATCTGTAAAAAAAGGGGTTATCCATGGAGGAAAAAAAGGGGGAATGAAAGGAAAAATAGTGGTACCAACCTCTTATATGGGTGTGGCGGGGGTTTTTAAAAAGCTGCAGGAGGGGGGTTGGGGGCAGTGGGGATGTCCCCCCCCGGGCAATGTGGGTGTAAATATTATGCAGAAAATTGGAATGGGGAAATTAGGGGAAGGTGGGAGTTATTTGGGTTTTGTCAAAAGGGCTGAAGGGGGGGTTTTTGAGGGGGTTTTTGGTTTTTTTAGAGAAAAGGGAAAAAATAGAATGATTTTGGGGAGCGATAAATCTGTAGGGGGAAAAGGGGGGGTGGGGCCCCTCCTGGGGAAAAAGGTTGGGGGGGAAGGGGAAAAAGGAGGTTTTGTGGGGGGGGGGTTGGGGCTTCCCAAGAAAAGGAGCGTGTTAGATAGGAGGGAAAGGGGGGGAGGTTTTTGGGGGAAAAACATCTGTTGGAGGGGGCAGGGGTAACATTTTGTGAAGGGATTCGGGGAAAACCCGTTAATTGATTTAATTGGACTTGAGCCCCGGAAAAAGGGGAAATTTGCCTGCACTTTAAAGGGGGGTCTAAAATAGTAAAAAGCTGGGGGGGATTTTTTTCAGCCTTTTATCTACCCCCCCGCAAAGAAGTAAATTAGGGGGGGTTGTGGTGAAATTTTGGGGAAAGATGATGAAAGTTTTTTTTTTTTTTGGGGGGTTTTTTTTTTTTTGGGTCCCCCCCCCGGTGGGGCGGCCGACTTGTTGAAAAAAAAAATTATAATAATATACATAAATACATGAACAAAGTTATAGGGAAAAATAAGGAAATTATAAATTTTTTTTTAAAATTCACTCGGTGTTGGATCATTTTTGAAAAATTAAAAAGGGATCAAATAAAGGGAAAAATGAGTGTTGGTATTGGCAAAAAAATTGGGGAATTTGGGGCCCCCCCCCAAAAAATTTGGACTTTTGGGGAATTAAATTAATGGCATTTTACTTTAAAAAAAAATCAAAGTTTGAAATTGGGGGAAAAAATTTTTCCCCAAAACCCCTAACGTTTTCTTCCCAATTTTCCCCCAAATTTTCCCCCCCCAATTTTTTTTCATTAAATTTGAAAAAAATTTCACCATTTCAAAATAATTTTTTCTTTTTCTTTTTAAAAAAAATTAAACTGGGAAACAAATTTTAAAATTTCCCGGGGGTTGGGCCTGAAAGGGGGAACCTTTTCAATGACATTATGCCAGTAGTAATGCCCCAAAAAAAAATCCCCCTTTTTTTTAACCCCCTATTAAATCTGCCCCCCATGTCTGTTGGTTTTCCTTTTTTTCCCTTTTTTTTTGAAAATTTGGGGAAATTTAATTAGGGGGGAAAAGTTTCAGTAATCCCTTACAGTGGGTCCCCCAAAATTTTGTCACCCGGGAAAACAAACAATTAGAAGGGGGGAAAATTGTAAGTGCTTTT
>WNWK01016935.1:0-43618 GCA_009830355.1 Cherax destructor
CCTCGCACACAAAACTTTTACCCCCCCCCCCAAATTTTTTAAAAAGGGACCCCCACCCCCCCTTTCCCCCCCACTACAGATTTATAACCCGAAGTTCCTTGTTTCGTTTCCCTTCTTTCTACATGTCCAAACCACCCCAACAACCCCTCCCCAGTTTTTTGGGCAATTTTTTTGGGAATCCCGCCCCCTCCTAATTTTAAACCCGAATTCTCTGCATTATATTCCCCCAAATTGACCCCAGACATGACATTTCCCCTGCCTCCAGCCCCTTTTCCTCGTTAAAAATTCATCACCCATGCTTCACACCCAAAATAAGAGGGTTTATAACCCTACTGTCACAATATCTTCCACAACAAGCACAGGGTCGTCAGCCGCAAATCCTTCAAAATCCCTTTTGTCAACACAATCCGGCCACAGTGGTCTCCAAGCAGAGTTCAAAGTCCTGGTAGTCACTCCCTCCCAAGCCTTACCTATAAGGCCTATGCAGTTGTAGACATTGAAGTGATTCTTCCAGAACTCTCTAAGGGTGAATTCAGTGTCCGAGGTCATTTCAAAGCACTTCTGAAATACTGCTTTGGTGTACAGTTTCTTGAATTAGGAATGACCTGCTGGTCAATGGGCTGGGGAAAGGGAGTGGTGTTAGGAGGCAAGAACCTCACTTTTTTTTTTTTTTTTAACAATCGGCCGATTCCCACCAAGGCAGGGTGGCCCAAAAAAGAAAAACTTTCATCATCATTCACTCCATCACTGTCTTGCCAGAGGGGTGCTTTACACTACAGTTATAAAACTGCAACATTAACACTCCTCCTTCAGAGTGCCGGCACTGTACTTCCCATCTCCAGAACTCAAGTCCGCCTGCCGGTTTCCCTGAACCCCTTCATAAATGTTACTTTGCTCACACTCCAACAGCACGTCAAGTATTAAAACCATATGCCTCCATTCACTCCTATCAAATACGCTCACACATGCTTGCTGGAAGTCCAACCCCCTCGCACACAAAACTTCCTTACCCCCCCTCCAACCTTTCCTAGGCCGACCCCTACCCCCCCTTTCCCCTCCACTACAGATTTATACACCCCGAAGTCACTCTGTCTCGTCCATTCTTTCTACATGTCCAAACCACCTCAACAACCCCTCCTCAGCTCTCTGGACAATTTTTTTGGTAATCCCGCACATCCTCCTAATTCAAACTCCGAATTCTCTGCATTATATTCACACCACACATTGACCTCAGACATGACATTTCCACTGCCTCCAGCCTTCTCCTCGTTGCAACATTCATCACCCATGCTTCACACCCATATAAGAGCGTTGGTATAACCATACTCTCATACATTCCCTTTACTTCCATGGACAAGGTTCTTTGTCTCCACAGACCCGAAGTGCTCCACTCACCCTTTTCCCTCATCAATTCTATGATTCACCTCATCCTTCATAGACCCATCCGCCGACATGTCCACTCCCAAATATCTGAATACATTCACCTCCTCCATACTCTCTCCCTCCAATCTGATATCCAATCTTTCGTCACCTATTCTTTTTGTTATCCTCATCACCTTACTCTTTCCTATATTCACTTTCAATTTTCTTCATTTACACACCCTACCAAATTCATCCACCAACCTCTGCAACTTCTCTTCAGAATCTCCCAAAAGAAGTGTCATCAGCAAAAAGCAACTGTGACAACTCCCACTTTGTATTTGCTTCTTATCTTTTAGCCCAACACCTCTTGCCAAGACCTCGCATCCACTTCTCTTACAACCCCATCTATAAATATATTGAACAACCACGGTGACATCACACATCCTTGTCTAAGGCCCACTTTTACTGGGAAATAGTCCCCTTCCCTCCTACACACTCTAACCTGAGCCTCACTATCCTCATAAAAACTCTTCACTGCTTTCAGTAACCTTCCTCCTATTCCATACACCTGCAACATCTGCCACATTGCCCCCTATCTACCCTATCATACGCCTTTTCCAAATCCATAAATGCCACAAAACCTCTTTACCCTTATCCAAATACTGTTCACCTATATGTTTCACTGTAAACACTTGGTCTACACACCCCTACCTTTCCTAAAGCCCCTTGTTCATCTGCTATCCTACTTTCTGTCTTACTCTTAATTCTTTCAATAATAACTCTACCATACACTTTACCAGGTACACTCAACAGACTTATTCCCCTATAATTTTGCACTCTCTTTTTTCCCCTTTTCCTTTATACAAAGGAACAATACACGCTCTCTGCCAATCCCTTTTGGTACCTTACCCCCATCCATACATTTATTAAAAATAGCACCAACCACTCCAAAACTATATCCCCACCTGCTTTTAACATTTCTATCTTTATCCCATCAATCCCAGCTGCCTTACCCCCTTTCATTCTACCCACTGCCTCACGAACTTCCCTACACTCACAACTGGCTCTTCCACACTCCTACAAGATGTTATTCCTCCTTGCCCTACACACGAAATCACAGCTTCCCTGTCTTCATCAACATTTAACAAATCCTCAAAATATTCTCTCCATCTTCCCGATACCTCTAACTCTCCATTTAATAACTCTCCTCTCCTATTTTTAACTGTCAAATCCATTTGTTCTCTAGGCTTCCTCAACTTATTAATCTCATTCCAAAACTTTTTCTTATTTTCAACAAAATTTGCTGATAACATCTGACCCACTCTCTCATCTGCTCTCTTTTACATTGCTTCACCACTCTTTTAACCTCTCTTTTTCTCTCCATATACTCTTCCCTCCTTGCATCACTTCTACTTTGTAAAAACCTCTCATATGCTAATTTTTTCTCCCTTACTACTCTCTTTACATCATCATTCCACCAATCGCTCCTCTTCCCTCCCGCACCCACTCGCCTGTAACCACAAACTTCTGCTGAACACTCTAACACTACATTTTAAATCTACCCCATACTTTTTCAACCCCATTGCCTACACTCTCACTAGCCCATCTATCCTCCAATAGTTGTTTATATCTTACCCTAACTGCCTCCTTTTAGTTTATAAACCTTCACCTCTCTTACTTACTGATTCTATTTTCCTTGTATCCCATCTACCTTTTACTCCCACTGTAGCTATAACTAAAAAGTGATCTGATATATCTGTGGCCCCTCTATAAACATGTACATCCTGAAGTCTACTCAACAGTCTTTTATCTACCAATACATAGTCCAACAAACTACTATCATTATGCCCTACATCATATCTTGTATACTTATTTATCCACTTTTTCTTAAAATATGTATTACCTATAACTAAACCCCTTTCTATACAAAGTTCAATCAAAGGGCTCCCATTATCATTTACACCTGGCACCCCAAACTTACCTACTACACCCTCTCTGCATGTTTCTCCCACTTTAGCATTTAGGTCCCCTACCACAATTACTCTCTCATTTGGTTCAAAAGTTCCTATACATTCGCTAACATCTCCCAAAATCTCTCTCTCCTCTACACTCCTCTCTTCTCCAGGTGCATACACACTTATTATGACCCACTTTTCGCATCCGACCCTTATTTTAATCCACATAATCCTTGAATTTACACATTTATATTCCCTCTTTTCCTTCCATAACTGATCCTTCAACATTATTGCTACCCTTCCTTAGCTCTAACTCTCTCAGATACTCCTGACTTAATCCCATTTATTTCTCCCCACTGAAACTCGCCTACCCCTTCAGCTTTGTTTCGCTTAGGGCCAGGACATCCAACTTCTTTTCATTCATAACATCGGCAATCATCTCTTTCTTATCATCCGCACTACATCCACGCACATTCAGACAACCCAGTTTATAAAGTTTTTCTTCTTCTGTTTTTAGTAGATTTGTACAGGAGAAGGGGTTACTAGCCATTGCTCCGGCATCTTAGTCGCCTCATCGACACGCATTGCATACGGAGGAAAGATTCTTTTCCATTACCCCATGGACAATAGAGAAAATAAAAAGAACAAGAGCTATTAAGAAAAACAAGAAAAACTTCACTTTTATAAATTTGAAATCTTAGACATTTGGTCTTCCAAGTCTGGAGGATGTGCAGGAGCATTGTCCAGTACCAGGAGGCACAACAGCCACCACCACTTCTGAACGAGGATTTACTGTCATGTCATCTCCAGCTCTCGGGGCAAGAAGAACAGTTTTCCTTAAGAAACTTGATAACTTCTTACAGTTCAACCTATCGACGAACTCAAGACATCCATTGAAGATCAAAACTCATGGGCCACAGTGGAGAGCATCATGAAAATACCTACACCCTTCCTCCATGCTCAAGGTCACGTTTACCGACGTCAAAATGGCTGCCACTGCATTAGCGACGGACTGGCTGTGTATTATTACTCGTCAGCCCCACCTGCATCGAAGCTGAGAGATTCCACTACATTTCTACTGTTGGACCTGTTACTCGTATTCTCACAACACCAGCGACTGTCCTGTGAAGGAAAAGAAGTTTTGACTACATGTAGTAGTGAAGGACATGATTTTAGATCATGCACCGCCGCTGCTCCACCAACACCATCTTGCCTCAACTGTAAAAGCAACGATCATCACACACTTGCTGCTAAGTGTCCCACTCGCAAAGACATTCTGAAGAAGACCCAAGAAGCAGCACAGAAAAGTCATCTTCAAAATCTCCACCATGCTGCAATTACAAAATTACAAGCTACCACAACTAAAATTCTCCAAGCCTCACGCAACCTACAACTACCAGCATCGCACCTGCCAGTGACCCCACCACCATCTACTACTGATGGTCTATGCTCATATGCATAATGCTGCTGTTCCTGGGACGTTCAACACCTCCATCAACGAACTCTTCAAATTAAACAACATGCCAGAGTTCAAATTTCCAGATTCTCCACCATCTTCTGTGATACTAACAATTCCCAGCATATTGACGACATTATTTTACCTGCTGATGACTGCTGACCTTACTCAACATCTCCACGATGGAACTGTTAAATTCAGATGTAACTACACTACTCCAGACCTCGACAACATTATAAGAGACCTTCAACATCCTAACTTCCAACGTCTAATTAAAGTAAAACACATCTCACTACGACAGTTCACCTTGCTGGTGAATGGAACGCTTCAGTGATTTCTCCAACACATCACTGTAATGTGACTGCCTTCTCGACCTTGCCTGCCTTCTGGGACTCTGCTCGACGCCTGGCAGCCTCCCTGCAGTCCACCCGCCTCATCAGCTGTTACAACTCGCTCCAGCGTCACCACACCGATCAACAACGCCTGCAGTCTCTCTGCACACGTCGCCCAGAGTGGACGTGCCACTCACCTGTATATTCCTCCTCCTACCCTTACCCAACCTTTTCCCATATTTCTATCCTTACCCACCCTTCTTCCATCCCAGCTTACCACGCCAGGTCATCATGCACGATGCACTCTTTATGTAGTCCTGAAATTCCTGCACAAACTTTTCAGCAGACTGTTTGTCTGAACTTGCAGCCTCACCATGCCTACAACACTGTGTATGCCACTATGCTTCTTAAATCTCTCAAACCAGCCTTTGCTGGCCCTAAATTCACTACCAGCAGCACTTGTTCCAGGAGTTTTCTTCACAAGATCTTCATGCAAATGCCTTGCCTTCTCACAAATAAGACTCACTACACTGTCTCCCACTACGTATTTGTTTTTCTTTAATCCGCAGTAACAATAACTTTTCCATTTGTTCCATTATTGGTGACCTTTGTTTCGTAAGCACATTTACTCCTTTGGCAACATCAGCCTCCTTGATTTGTTCTTTCTTTGACAGGATGGTTGTAATTGTTGATTTGTTTTTCCCAAACATCCTGGCAAGTTCCAGCACCCGCATTCCACTCTCATATTTCTCAATCACTTCTCTCTTAAATTCCATCGTGTTTCTCACTCTTTGCCACAGGAACTTTACTAGGAACTTTCTTGGGAGCCATGGTTACTTATTTCGAGTTGCACTAGCAAAAAACAATGGAAAACAAGCGAAATGTTTGTATGAATGAGCAGAAGCTTCCTTACGTACGAGAGACACAAACAAACTGAAGCGCAAGCGGCCCAGCTGGCGGGTTGACGCGTTCCATACGGCCGCTAACCGGGAGCCGTAAAACCGGCCACTAATCAAGTTGGCCGCTAACTGAGGATTCACTATACTAATATAATAATAATATCTTTATTTACTACCAGTACATGTACAAGGTATACAGACCATAGCTGACATCAATGACATACTACTATGTACAGTGGTCCTCGGTTTTCGTGCATCTCCAAACTCGAACATTTATGTTAGTGTATTTTCATAAGTGCTGTTGCAAGTGTATTTTTGGGGGTCTGAAATAGACTAACCTACGTGACATTATTTCTTAAGGAAGTAAATTGCCGTAATGGCACTTGAGCAGCATTCTGAACGAATTTTCGGCGAAAACCGAGGGACCACTGATATAGAAAGCCCCTTGTTATGCAGAGCATTTCCTGCAAATTAGGTCAGTTTGTCCCAGGATGCGACCACACCAGTCAACTAACACCCAGGTACCCATTTTATACTGATGGGTGAACATAGACAACAGGTGTCTTAGGAAACACATCCTAATGTTATCCAGCCGTACCAGAGATTCGAACTCTGGACCTCAATGAAAATAAGACATAAAACCTAAGCACTTTCATGTGCTCACACACACATCTTCAGTACATGAACGTGCTCAGGTTTTATTTCCTATTTTCACAGCAGTATTGTTACATATGTTACTATGTATAATTGTACTCGTGTACCTGTATCTAAATAAAACTCGCTCTTTTTTTCTGTCAATCAAACATGACGGAAATACTCCCAGTGTGTACTAAGTATTCCTAGGAGAAAGTTCTAGGTGAAATCTCAAGTTATGAATTTTGTATGTATTTTGTAATCAACAACGTTATGAATTTTGTATGTACGTACAGTGGACCCTCAGTTTTCGCTCGAAAATCCTTTCCAGAATGCTGCCTCAAGTGCCATTACCTAACGAATTTACTTCCTTAAGAAATAATGTCACGTAGGTTAGTCTATTTCAGACCCCCAAAATACACTTGCAAAAGCACTTACGAAAATACATAAATGTTCGAGTTTGGGAGATGCCCAAAAAGGGGGGACCATTTGTTTTTTTTGTAATAAACCAGTGTTATGAATTTTGTATGTACGTATTTTGTAACCCCGTTATAAATTTTTTGTATGTTTTTTGGGTTCAAAAAAAGGTTTTTAAAATTTTTTATCATTTTGAAACCCAAACAACTTATGAATTTTGTATGTTTTTTTGAAAAACCCGAAATGAATTTTGTATGTTTTTTGTAATAAACCAAATTATGAATTTTGTATGTTGCTATTTATTTGGTAATCTAAGAAAAAATGCAATGTTAAAAAGGGTTAATCACTGATAAATGGAAAAAATGGGGAATGGATAAAATTTAGAATGACTTGGAGAGCTTATAAATCTGTGGGGGAAGGAAGACGGGGTAGGGGGCCCTAAAAAAGGGTTTGGGAGGGGGGGGTAAAGGAGGTTTGTGGGCGAGGGGTTTGGGATTTCCAGAAAGCTGGTGGAGCGTGTTAGATAGGAGTGAATGGAGACGAATTTTTTTGGGACATGCCCCGAGCTGTTGGAGTGTGAGCGGGGTAACTTTTTGTGAAGGGATTCGGGGAAACCAAATTGATTTAGTTGGACTTGAGTCCTGGAAAGGGGAAGTACAATGCCTGCACTTTAAAGGGGGGGGTCTGGGATGGTGACAGCTGGGAGGGATATTCCCCTGTCGATCTGGGCGCCTCTCAAAGACAGTGAAAATTTTGAGTGTGGTGAAAGTGTTGAATGATGATGAAAGTATTTTCTTTTTGGGGATTTTCTTTTTTTTTGGGTCACCCTCCGGGGGAGACGGCCGACTTGTTAAAAAAAAAAATATAACGGGGTTTTATTTCTGTTTCCAAGTGAGGTGTGCTCCTTTTGCACTGGAAAGTTTGAAAACAAGATCATTCAGGGGGAAGAGCTACATTACGGTACAGCAGTAGAACTTTCACTGCCTTAATGTACAGAAAAAATTTTTTAAAAGGGTATGAATATTTCCATGTGAAAAAATTTTGTACAGTACAGTATTATGGGGTAATATTTGGAATTAAAAAATGTAATATTATGTAATTTATAATAATCCCCAGAAAATGTTGAATATTTTACGCATTTAAATTTTTGGGAAAATAACCACTGTTAAAAAAAGTGAATTTCCAAACTTTCACGATTTCTCCAATCATTCATGTATAAATATGTATTTTTAAATTGTTGAAATATCCTTATACATAGTGTATAAATTATACCAGTAATTTCTTATTATTAAATTTTTAAAATCACAATCTAGGTGTATCTAGTATAATTTTGTTTGCATCCACTAAAAAAAACATTTTAACTATGTAAAAAAATCCCCACCATTCACAAATATTAGTTTGTCTGATTTTGACAAAGTGACAAACTTGCAGGGATGTGGGGCATGACACCTGTGCTGGGTCAGACAAGGGGGTGTTATTTTCCCCCCGCCTGTTGAAGGTTAACCGGGGGATATGAAAGGGCGGGTTTTTAAAAAACCCCCCTGTACATCAACTGTGCTGTTAGATTATGCTATGACTATGCCCCCTTAAAATTTTTTTTCACCTCCCACATCTGTCATGTCATGATTGTTCTCAGGCCAATTTACCCCCCCGTTCACTTTGTGTTGAAAAAAAAGATAAATATGTGCCCCATCAGGTGTGTTTTCTATATACACTTGAGATTTTACATTAATCCAAATTTTTTTGGGATTACTTTTTAATTTGAGAGCAGGAAAAAAACCCCCGAATGGCCCTTGCAGTTTATAGAGTTTTCACCCTTTAACAAACCAAGTAACTTTTTTTTTTACCCAAAAGATACTGAATATGTTACCAAGTGTGGCAGACATAAAAACCATTCTCAGGCATATGTGAACCCATACTTTGGGTTTTTTTCCAAAAGGGGTGATTCATTACCATCTAGGAGTCCCTTTTAAAATACTTTTTTCCCCCCCAAAATACATAACTTCTCTTCTTGCTCCCAAAAAACCCAAATTTTCCCCTTTTTGGGCCCTTACCCCCTTTTTCTTTTCAGAAGTTGAGTCACTACTATTACACTGGGGGTTTTTCCCCATTTTAAAACCCTACTTGATTTTATTCACTGTAGGAAAAGCTTATTTCCACTTCCTGACCCTGCTGGGGCTTTCCCTTTCAATTCTTATAGTATACGTAACTACTGTCCCCAATCAAATATACCTACATTAACAAATTTGTCCTTATACATTTAAAAAAAGAACCCCCAGCATTTGCCACTCAAACATCTGTAACTTTTATCCCCACATAGAAGAGAGGGTTTACGATGATTTTTTGGGCCAAATTGGACCATTTCAAAGTCACACTAACAAAGAGGGAGAAGGAGGGATTTTTATGGGCCCCCGCAGACGGGGGCCCTGTATTGTTCCAGCCCGGGGTTTTTCCCCCTTTTTTTTTTTATCTATAACTTTTTTTTAAAAGGTTTTCCCCCAAGAGTGACCAAAAAGCCTAATGATCTTTTAAAAGATGTTTCCCCTGAACACCACAAATAAAGAAACCCGGCCCTTTTCCCCCAATCAAAACACCACAGGCTTCTACCTTCCATCAATAAAGAAACCACGGGCCCCTTTTTTAAACCCAAAAAAAACACCGGGGGGGTTTCCGCCACCAAAAAGACACCACAGGTTTTTTTCCTTTAACCCCGGATGCTTGGCTGTCATTTTTGCCAAAAAAAATTATGCTATGGACAGGTTTCTGTTTTTCCCTTTTTCCCGTTCTTCAGGGCCCCCCCATAGTATTGAAGGGGGGGGGTTTCCCCCAAAGGGGTTTCCCTAATATTTTGCACCACTGTGAAAATTCCCAAATTTTTCACCACCATGTAGGTTTAACAAATTTTGGCCCCAAAAAAAAAAACAAAAAAATTATTTTATCTGTATTTTGGGTTTTGGAAAAAAAAAAACGTAATTCTCGTGTTTTTTAGGGAAAAAGTCCCATAATACGCACAAGTTCCCAGCAGTATAAGGTGATGCCAAGACTGGCTTAGCATGCATTAGAAATTTATTTAGGTACAGGTACACATAAGTACAATTATCATAGTGTAAATTACAGGATAACCCAAAAAGTCAAGAATGACTTATTTCCATTGGGGTCTATGTACCCGTGGTGTAACAATCTTTCCCAGAAGGTCAATTAACCAACTGGTCACCTTGTTTTATGGATAAAAATTCAAATAACAAGCACACAAATGATAGGATGTTTTAAATATAGACAGGGGCCCCCTCACCCTTTTTGGGGCAAGATAATATATTTTGCCTTCAAAAGTAAAAAAGTATTTTTTCATAAATTGTACTAATTTTATATTAATAATATCGTAAAATATTGAATAGTATTTTAAATTTGCCACTCTTTACCTGTCTAGGGGTTTAAATCTGCTCGAAATGCCTCAACATGATAGTGGCTTTCTTTTTACCAATCAAATTATGAAATGTGAAACACATTGTAACCTTTGCCAAGAAATAAACTTTGTTTTTTGTTTTGTTTTGTAGTTGCAGCTCTTGGCCTCACTGGAAGACTAGTCTTCCAAGTGCTCGCAGTGTCTATGCCTGCAAACTACATAACTCTTGCTCTTGCTATCAATTCAAGTCCTGGCATTTCTCAGCATTGTCGGGGATTACATTACGATTGTTGTTTATTGCTCACTTGCAACTTTTACACCAACTAACTTTTTGTAATCAGTTCCAGAGACACCAGACATCCATAATTCCAAACCTGCTAAAATTTTTTTGTTTTGTAAATGCTACCATCCTGGGAGGGTAGCATTCTAGCCTCATGCCTATGAAATTGACAGACACATTCCTACATGACACCTCCATCATTTAGTGTTGTACAAATGCTATGAGGCCTTCTCTACTATATAATAATTAACAAAATTAAGATCTACAATATTAATAATTTTTTCAGCTAAACATCTTGTACAACATCCAACACGCCCCCTTCCTTGCAACATCTCTGTATCGCTGGGAGCAGTTCACTTATGTTTCTGCAGTAAAAGTAAGATAACTACACCTTTAAGCAGTTAGTAAAAGATAACTACACCTTTAAGCAGTTAGTAAAAGATAACTACATTTTAACAGTTAGTAAAAGATAACTACACCTTTAAACAGTTAGTAAAAGATAACTAAAATTTTAAAAGGTTAGAAAAAAGATAACTACCCCTTTTAAACAGTTAGAAAAGATAACTACCCTTTAAACAGTTAGTAAAAGATAACTACACCTTTAAACAGTTAGAAAAAAGATAACTACACCTTTAAAAAAAAGTTAGTAAAAGATAACTACCCCTTTTTAAACAGTTAGTAAAAGATAACTACACCTTTAAACAGTTAGTAAAAGATAACTACACCTTTAAACAGTTAGTAAAAGATAACTACCCCTTTTAAACAGTTAGTAAAAGATAACTACAACTTTAAACAGTTAGTAAAAGATAACTACACCTTTAAACAGTTAGTAAAAGATAACTACACCTTTAAACAGTTAGTAAAAGATAACTACACCTTTAACAGTTAGTAAAAGATAACTACCCCTTTTAAACAGGGTAAAAGAAAGGAACAACACCTTTAAACAGTAAAAGTAAGATGACTACAATGTTAAACAGTTAGTAAGAAAAATAGATTTAGGGACCCACCAAAACGGTTAAGAGACAATACACGAAATTAATTTTTGCCCACATAGGCTGTCTTCTATGAAAACAGGGCGATCAAAAAGGAAACACATTCACAATCCTTCATTCAGTAGATGTCTTGCCAGAAGTGTGCAGCATTGCCATTGACGTGCCCTCCAAATAGCAAAATCGCCAACCTGTCCTTAATTAGGAGTGAAAACATAGTACTTCCGCTCCACAACTCAAGTCTGGCCATCCTGTGTTTCTGAATTCCTTCATGAACATTAGCTTGCTTACATCCAAAAAGCATGTAAAACCCTAAAACCACTCTGTCTCAAAATGTTTTGGTAGATGTTGACACACTTTTTTAAACCATTCCCATCCCCAATCCATCTTTTCCAAGGATGATCTTTTCCCCCTTTCCCCCTCTACCTCAGATTTATACACCTTTGCCATTCTATTTATTTTTTTTTCTAAATGGCTAAACCCTTTCCCCTTTTGAATTGTGCCTTTTGAACCCCACACCATCTGATTTCTGTGATCCCTATTCTTTGCATAATATTCACACCAAATATTGTTCATACATCTCCACTTAATACGTATTTAAAGGCCATGCCCCACACTCATGCAAAGGGGTAGGTACTGTTGTACTCTGGACATTTCCCTTTTGCCTCTGCTTATAAATTCCGTTTAGACTACCTTTTTCATTTATTTTATGGTTCACCTCATCTTTTTTAGACCCATCTTCTAACACATCAGCTCCCAAATATCTAAATATATTCACTTCCTCCATATACCCTCCCTCCAATGTAATCCGATACTTCATTTCCTAAAATTTTTGTTACTTTTAATTTATTTTTTAAACACCCTCCCAAACTCTTCCAACAGTCTTTGAACTTTTCTTCAGAATCTTAAAAGAACTGTCATCAGTAAAAAGTAACTGGGAAAACCTCCCACATTATATCAGATTTGTTATTTTTTTCAGTCCCACACCTTTCCCCAAAAGTCGTGTATGTATTCCCAAAAATACAGTGGTACCCGGGTTTCATCAATAATTGCCCAGAAGGCTGTTCGAGTCTTTTCTGAACGAATTTGTTTCCATAAGGGCGAATGAAATTAGATTAGTTCATTTCAGACCCCCAAAAATACATAACAAAAGCACTTACAAAAATACACTTACATAATTGTTTTGAGTTGGGAGCTGTACAAATCCAGGGTACCACTGATAAGATACTAGTTCTCCTTGGGAAAGTGAAGAATCCTTCCTCCATAAGCCATGCATGTCGTAAGAAGCAACTAAAGTGTTTGGGAGCAAGGGGCTGGGAAACCCCCCCCTTTATAAATTAATATGTAAATGTAATATTATGTAATAGTAATATTTTGTGATGGGATTCGGGGAAAAAGGGTTAGCCGGACTTGAGTCCTAGAGGGGGGGAAAACAATGCCTGCACTTTAAAGGAGGGGTTTGGGATATTGGCTGTTTGAAGTGACATCTAAACTGTCATATCTGGGCACCTCTGCAAAGACAGTGATTAGTGTGAATGATGGTGAAAGTGTTTTTTTTGGGTTTACCCTTCCTCGGGGGGGACAGTTGACGTATTAAAAATGTGGGTACATATGAGACAAAGGATCTAGAAGCTCTAGAAGTTTTTTTTTAATTTGAGTCAAGATTATTTCACTATGATTCCTAAGTTTCAAATCTAGATTATCTTTGCTTTCTACCTGACATTTATCCTTCATTATTTTTTTTTCAGTATAATTTATGTAATGTACTTTATGTAAAAAGTTTGACTTGCATTCCCCCTTTTTAAAAAAAGGGGCCTTGATGCTGGTGATGGGCTCTTGATTAAGGACGTGGGCCTCTCCGTCCCCCTTCCCCTTTTTTTTGAACCTGATTTTTCTGTGTGACCCTATGTGTTTGTGCTTAAGTTTTGGGTTTTATATATATGTGCACCCGTTTATCACTTCATTCCTTCAATCTTTAATGATTCCCCCTACTGGGAATTAAATTTGCCAGCCTTGTATTTATTTTTTTTTTCCCATAAAATCTGTCATATTTATTTCAGTGTAGCACAGGTTTGGGGTTGTTGTTGATCGTGGCTATGGTCTTCAGAGGCTTTGGCGTCGTCCAAACCCTGTGTACATGTTTTTTCTTGAAGATCTTGGCAAAGGCACAAGAAAACAGTCCAACAGATAAGGTGATGGTAGGTAGACAGTATAGTACATTTTTTATGTTCAGCAGAAAGACTCAAATCACGAGTCTCTGCATTTAGATAACATCTTATAGGGTGAGGAAAAACCAGTTGTGAGTGGGGGGGAAAAGTTCGTGAGGCAGTGAGTAAAAAAAAAAGGGGGGTTTAAAGCGGGGGGGGTTTGGGGAGGGGAAAAAAAGATAGAAATGTTAATGGCAGGTGGGGATGTAGTTTTAAAGTGGGGTTTTATTTAATAAATGTATGGAAGAGGGTAAGGTCCCGGGGGGTTGGGGCAGAGGGGGCTGGTTCCTTTTAAAGGCAAAGGGGAAAAAAAGAAGTGTAAAATTATAAGGGAATAAGTCTTTTATTATAGGTAAAGTGTATGGTATGTATGAGAGTATAGTTATACCAATACTCTTGTAGGGGTTTTTGAGACATGGGTTGTGAATGTTGCAACAAGGAGAAGGCTGGAGGCAGTGGAGATGTCATGTCTGAGGGAAATGTGTGGGTGAATATAATGCAGAAAACCCTTGTTTGGAGATTAGGAGGAGGTGTGGGATTCCAAAACTTTATCCGGGGGCTGAGGAGGGTTATTGAGATGGTTTGGACATATAAAAAGGATGGAACAAAATAGAATGACTTCGGGGTGTACAAATCTGTGGGGGGAAGGCGGGGTAGGGGCCCTAGAAAGGTTGGGGGGGGGGGAAAAAAAGGAGGTTTTGTGTGAAAGGGTTTTTGGGGACTTCCAGCAAGCTGGTGAGCGTGTTAGATATGAGCGAATGGGCAAATGGTTTTTTGGACTTGAAGTTTGTTGGAGTGAAAACAAGGTAACATTTTTAAAGGGTTTTGGGGAAACCGGGGGGCCCCGGGCTTGATTCCTGGAGATGGGAAGCAGTGCCAGCATCTGGGAAAAGGGGTTTTAAATTTTTTTCAGTTTTATAACTGTAGTGTAAGAAAACCCCTAAAAAAACCCCGTGATGAAATTTTTTTTTTTGTCGGGCCACCCCCCCTTTTTGGGGGAAAAAGGCCTATGTGTTAAAAAAAAAAAATTTTTTTTGTTTTAAAAATTTTTTTAAAAATGATTTTCAAAAAAAAGGGAAGGGGTTTTAAACAGTTTTAAATTTAAAAAGGGTTTTTCTGAAACAGGACAAGTGTTTCATAGGATGACCCCACAGCTGGAGCTTTTTTGGGGGTCTGACTGAAGCCTTCGCTAACTTACCAGTCCACCTCTTTAAATATTATTGTTACAGTCTTTCACTTAGTGATCCAGACATAGAATCAGTTGTTCACAGTTATGTTTTCATTGGCCCCCTTTGCTTACTTTTTTTTTGATGAATTAGACACATGTGTAACATCAATATGACTTGAGAATGGTCCAAGACAGACCATTCTTCTTTTATTGGGCTGAGGAAGCCAGTGTTGCAAGACATTTCCACTATACAAAACCCAGGGGTTGCACATTTTCTATTTTATCAATTTGCCCCTTTCTAAAAAACCCTTATCTACAATTTTTTTTATTGCATGTTACAGTGAACGGTTGACAGATATTTAAATTTTAGGAGCCGCAAAGTATGAGTTTGATTTTCAGCTTGGCCCATTAACTTTTATTGGACTGAGACAGAAAGGTATGTTTATATTCTTTATTTTGTCTGATATTAAGTTGTAAATGGGGTTTAAAAAGTAGTTTTTCATTCTCTTTAGTAAACTAAAATCAATATTAATGTCACTGCGGTGTCACTTCACCTTTTTAAAAATCTTAGATTTGTAAAATACCACAGTAAAATTGTAAAAAAAAAACCACGTATCTTCAGAATATGTGTGTAAACACATGAAGCGCCACGTTTATTTCCTGTTTTCACTCTGGTATTTTTCATTTTTTGCAATCATACATTTTATTGTGCCCATCTTAAGATTTTTTTTACCGCTTTTATGGACTATCATCTTTCTTTGCTAGTATCTCAGTTTATTCATCTTTCTTTGCTGGTATCTCAGTTTATTCATCTTTCTTTTTCTTCACCAGTTTATTCATCTTTCTTTGCTTATCTCAGTTTATTCATCTTTCTTTGCTTGTATCTCATTTTATTCATCTTTCTTTTCTGGTATCTCAGTTTATTCATCTTTCTTTGCTGGTATCTCAGTTTATTCATCTTTCTTGCTGGTATCTCAGTTTATTCATCTTTCTTTTTCTGGTATCTCAGTTTATTCATCTTTCTTTTCTTGTATCTCATTTTATTCATCTTTTTTTGCTGGGATCTCAGTTTATTCATCTTTCTTTGCTGGTATCTCAGTTTATTCATCTTTCTTTTCTGGTATCTCAGTTTATTCATCTTTTTTTCTGGTATCTCAGTTTATTCATCTTTCTTTTCTGGTATCTCAAATTTATTCATCTTTCTTTTTCTGGTATCTCAGTTTATTCAGATGATTTCTTAGGGGGTGGTTGATGCTAAGTACAGGCAGTTGCAATAACTGTTAGCCAGATAACTAATGATGTTAGTTTGAGTCTCGGGAATATTATTTGCAAGATCAGTTTGTATTGAAGAGAAGAAGCTGTCTGGTTTGTTTATAAGATAAGTATGTACAGTGGACTCCCGACTATCGGCTGGTCTGAGTATGGGCCGGCTCGAGTTTCACCGCTTTTTCGGCCCAATTTTCCCCCGACAATTGGCCTTTTCCCCGGGACTTGGGCCCGCTGACCAGACCTGTCCACCTCCCTGCTCAGGCGTCATGAACCAATCTTTTTGTTTACCATTGAGTAAAACAAAATTTGGCAAAAAATTCATTGTGTTTAGTGCTTGTTTATTGATTGTGACTGTGAAATAACCCACCATGAGCCCAAAGAATCTTCATAGTGGCAGCCTTTGGTAAAGAAAGTGACAAACATGATAGAATTGAAGAAAGAAATTGTGGCAAAGTACCAAAGTGGAGGAGGAAGAGAGGGGGGAGAATATGTGTTTTTTCAGTGATTCATTTGATTCTACGATATGTACAATACTAAACAACACGAAAAAAAGGGTTATAGCACCAGCCAGCGATAAAGTGTAGATTAACAGTGGGTGTTAAGCGATTAAACGATAGAAAAATGATGACACGAAATTTAACTCCATTGTTTTTTTTGAGGTAGTAATATAGGGGCACTAAACCAAGCTCCCCTCTGCCCCCATCTCTTGCAAGGAAAGTGTAAATATTTTTTATTTATAAATTAAAGTGTAAATATTTCTTTTTATAAATTACGTACATTGTTTCAGTATGAATTAGTGGTGGGGGGGCGTTCCACCACCAGCAGTATATGTATGGTTTATGGTCAGTGGCCCTTTAAACCCAAAAAAGTAACACTACCGCCAGTTCCCTCATACATAATGACATTTTATTCATTGTAGAGTATATACCTATCATGTTTCTATGTTATTAATATTGTTTATTATGTCATATTAGATGAATTATGATAGATAAATAAGCCGTAGAGTTTATTTAGTGTCGTATTGAAGGGCTTTTTGTTCTGCCTCCAAACAAACTCTCCTGCCTCTCATATGCCAAAAAAAGAGTCTTCAATAAAGGTAAAACTGATTCAAATTCCATTTATCCATTAAAATTAGTGTTTATATTTATTTCTCATTGTTTTCTGTATGTAAAACTATAGTATTTTTTTTTTAAAAAAAAAATTTTTTTTGGTGAATATTTTTGGGTGGAAACGGATTAATTGTATTTACATTATTTCTTATGGGAAATATTAGTTCGACTTTGGGCCAGTTCGAGTTGAGGCCTAGCTCCTGGAATGGATTATGGCATTTCTAATTAGACCTGTAAATGTTATCTAATAGATAAAGGTTATCTAATGTTAAGTAATAGGAAAAGTTCGGGAGTCAGTATTTGCATGCATATAAAAAAATAATAGGGTGTTGAAATAATGTTAAATGTACGAGAAAAACGAATCATTGGTAATAGATTAACAACAGTATCCCCCAAAAAAAATGCTCAAGCTTAAGATGATTTTTTTCAGTTGAGCAGTACATTGATACATAACACTGGTCTGTGAAGGTATGATATTGAAACTTGAGTCTTAATAAAAATCTAGCAAGTCAGAATATGAGAAAAATTTTGGGGTAAACCCTTTAAAAGATTATTGCAGATCTTAGTCATGAAATTTTTCGCTACAATTTACTCTCGTATACAAAACATTAAAAATTTTTAAACCCAATTTTTCTTGTTTATATAAAAGTTTTTTTTTAGTATTCTGATTTTTTAAACATAAAATCTGTGTTATTCGTCATCAACAACAGCATAATCTGTTTACTGAAAAAAGCTGTAAACAAATACAAATAATTTTTTTTTCTGCAGTAAACTACATTAGTTTATATATATAATAAAATATTATTAGGCATAAAAAGCCACATAATATATAGGTACAATATATTTATCCTTCTGTTCTGTAGGTATGAGCGCAAACCACGTGTTTATGTGGACAGAGGTCTGACACGAGAAAGGGCGGGGTTATCAACCAAATTGCAATGATGCCATGCCAGATAATAGCTTGGATTGTCACCACCCCTTTTTGGAAAAAAAAATGATTTACCCTGGCTCTATAAGCTGCTGCAGATTGCTGTTGGTAAGTTGGTTTTGAAGGGTTTCATGGAAACAAGTTGGCTGAACTTGAGTCCTTGAGGTGAGAAGCACAGTGCCTATGCCTGAAGGATGGGCAGAGACATGTTACAATTTTTAACTGTAGTAAGAGCACGCCTCTGTCAAGACAGTGATGGAGTGATGGATAAAGTGTTTCTTTTTTTTTGGGTCAAACCCGCCTTGGTAGGAAACGCCAAAGGGTTAAAAAAAAAATTTTTACATCAACATTGTCATTACAAAAATAGTTAAGTACAGTATGTAAAATAATTGCTCTAGGAAAATATGATAACATTTGCAGGAAGAAAATGATACTGAGGGGAAACTACATAATTAAAAAGGTTTGTGTGTGTAGGGAAGGGAGCTAAGATATAAACTGGCTGGATTAAGACCCAGGCTAAGGGGCCTGCAGCCCAGGCAGCCCAGCTGGGGGGTTTCCCCAGATCTTCTCAACTTTCAATTTACTGACGTTTTAGATAAATTTATTTCCAAGAAATTACACAAAGCAAATGTTTAACCCCTTCTCCTCAATTAATTACTAAATGTAAAAAAGAAAAAAACTTTTTTTTCTTCTTTTTCCGGGTTGCCTCGCCTTGGTGAGAGACCGCCCGGGATGTTAAAAAAAAAAGAAAGCCAGTCAGTTTACTATACGTATTTCATAAAGTGAGTGATACCTGGGCTTCACTATAATGCTAAACTGTAAATTGAATTACTTCATCTAATAGACTATTCATTAGATTTTGAGGTGGTAACATTTTTTTATCATTACAGATCAGATTCCTCCAAGGAAAAGAGAAATTAATACAAGAACAAGGAGGACTTGCAGCAAAGTCACTACTGAGATGGAAACAGCATTGATACAATGCTTGTGGATAGACGAAAGTTAGATAAAACTGTCACTCAGACAAATTTCTTTATACAGTGGTACCTCGGTTAACAATTTTTTTTGTTTCCCGAATGCTGTTAAGTGCCATTACCAAAAAAAAAATTTTTCCCATAAGGAATAATGTAAAAAAGACTAGTCCTTTTAGACCCCCAAAAAAAAACTTACAAAAGCATTTAAAAATAAACTTCATAAAAGGGGGAGTTTTAGGGAATTCGTTAACCGAGGTACCACTGTATATATGGACAGGAGATGACAGGAAAAAAACCCGTTAAGACAGACTTGAGTCCTGGGGGTGGGATCATTTTTCTTGATTTGCTTCTTGAGATGAGAATGCGGGGATTGTTGCTATCTGATGCATTTTTTATTTTTTGACTTTGTAGAATAGAGGGTGTCTGTGGGTTATAACTGATTAGGTTAGTGATCTAATCAAGCCATCAGGGGATTCAGCCCAGAACCTGCCATTCCATTTCTGCTACCTGAATTCTTAACTCTAGTTACACAGAGCAGTGTAGGGCCAAATTGGGGTATGTTGCATCTCTAGTAGGCTGAAGGATGTGGAAAGATTTTCATGTTCAGCCCCGGTAGTACAAAAAATTTGCATGTAATGATACAATGGGTATTTACTTGTAGAGTGAGGGAACCTATGGTGCCTCGTGAAGAATCTCCAAGTACATATGAATCACAGTCTGAAACTGCCTTTTTTTTTTCCCAAACAAGTTGGGCCTCCCCCCCGGGCAGGGTGCCCCAAAAAAGAAAAAAAACCCCAAAAAAAAAAACTTTCATCATCATTCAACACTTTCACCACACTCATACATAATCACTGTCTTTGCAGAGGAGCTCAGATCCCCCAGCTGAGAATAGTCCCCCCAGCTGTCACTATCTCAGACCCTCCTTTAAAGTCGGCAATGTACTTCCCCTTTCCAGGACTCAAGTCCAACTAAATCAATTAACTGGTTTCTCTGAATCCTTCACCAAATGTTACCCTGCTCACACTCCCAAAAGATCGTCATGTCCCAAAACCATTTGTCTCCATTCACTCCTATCTAACACCTCCCCATGCTTGCTGGAGTCCCAAACCCCGCCCACAAAACCTCCCTTTTCCCTTCCCTCCAACCTTCTAGGACGACCCTACCCCCCCTTCCTTCCCTACAGATTTATCGCCTCCAAGTCACTACTTTAATCCATTCTCTCTAAATGACCAAACCACCTCAAAACCCCCCCTTCAGCCCTCTGACAAATACTTTTATAACTCCACACCTTCTCCTAATTTCCCCATTCCAATTTTCTGCATAATATTTACACCAAAATTGCCCTTAGACAGGACATCTCCACTGCCTCCAGCCCCCCCCGCTGCAGCATTTTCACCATGCTTCACACCCATATAAGGTGTTGGTACCACTATCTTTTGTACATTCCTTCTTTGCCTCCATGGATAACGTTTTGTCTCCACAGATACCTCAATGCACCACTCGCCTTTTTTTCCCTTTATCAATTCTATGGTTAACCTCATCCTTTAAAAAACCCCTCCGCTGCCCCAAACTCCCAAATATCTGAAAACATTTATTCCATAATCCCTCTCTCCAATATGATATCCAATTTTTCTTTATTTAAATCGTTTTATACCCTCATCATCTTACTCTTATCTATGTTCATTTTCCCCAAATTTCTACCTTTTCACACTCTCCCAAACTCGTCCATAACCTTTTCAACTTTTCTTTTGAATCTCCCATAAGCATAGTATCATCAAAAAGTAACTGTGTCAACTCCCATTTTGCATTTAATTCTCCATAATTTAATCCCACCCTCTCCCCAACACCCTAGCATTTACTTTTTTACAACCCCATCTATAAATATATTAAAGAACCATGGTGACAAAAATCCCTGTCTAAGACCTACTTTTACCGGGAAGTAATCCCCCTCTCTCCTACATAAGCAGATTAGTTCATGGGAATGTTCCTCTGAACTAATCTACCTTTTTTTTTATTTATTTCTAGAAAATTGGAAGTTCCTGATGATGTGTTGATTGCAACAGGAAAGGCCCAGAGAAGAGTGGAAAGATAGGTGGGAGAGTGCCCACTGTAGTTCATGGGAGTTGAAGGGAGATGCCAGCACCTGGCAGTAAACCCTCAGGTACTACAGGCATTGGGTAAAAGTGTTTTCATGGACCCGAGTCATGGCTCCCCAATAGGAAGCAGAGGGTGTGCATTAATGGGGTTAAATCGGGAGTGGGGATCTGTAACAAGTGGCGTTCCACACCCTAACCTGAGCCTCACTATCCTCATAAAAACTCTTTACAGCCTTCAGTAACTTACTACCTATTCCATACACTTGCAACATTTGCCACATTGCTCCCTATCCACTCTATCATATGCCTTTTCTAAATCCATAAATGCAATAAAATCTTCTCTACCTTTATCTAAATACTGTTCACATATATGCTTCCTGTAAACACTTGATCTACACATCCCCTACCACTCTAAAGCCTCCTTGCTCATCTGCAATCCTACTCTCTGTCTTACCTCTAATTCTTTCAATAAAAACCCTGCCATACACTTTACCTGGTATACTCAGTAAACTTATTCCCTATAATTTTTACACTCTCTTTTATCCCCTTCCCTTTATATAAAGGAACTATACATGCTCTCTGCCAATCCCTAGGTACCTTCCCCTCTTTCATACATTTATTAAACAAAAATACCAACCACTCCAGCACTATATCTCCCCTGCTTTTAACATTTCTGTCATGATCCCGTCAGTTCCAGCTGCTTTACCCCCTTTCATTCTACGTAATGCCTCACGCACCTCCCCCACACTCACATCCTGCTCTTCTTCACTCCTAAACGATGTTGTACCTCCCTGGCCAGTACATGAAATTACCGCCTCCCTTTTTCATCGACATTTAAAGTTCCTCAAAATATTCCCGCCATCTACCCAATACCTCAGCTCCCCATCTACTAATCCCCTACTCTGTTTTTAACTGACAAATCCATTTGTTCCCTAGGCTTTCTTACCTTGTTTATCTCACTCCAAAATTTGTTCTTGTTTTCAGCAAAATTTCTTGACAGAGCCTCCTCTCCCATTCTTTCATCCGCTCTTCTTTTGCACTCTCTCACCACTCTCTTCACCTTTCTTTTACTCTCCATATACAGTGGTACCCCGACTTACGATGGTCCCCAAACTCACCCTTTTATGTAAGTTTATTTTTTTAAATGCTTTTGTAAGTGTAATTTTGGGGGTCTAAAAGGACTAGTCTATTTTACATCATTTCTTATGGAGATAAATTTGTTTGGTAATGGCACTTGAACAGCATTCTGGAATGAAAAAATATCGTAAGTCGGGGTACCACTGTACTCTGCTCTTCTATTAACACTTCTGTTTTGTAAAAACCTCTCATAAGCTACCTTTTTCTCTTTAACACACCCTTTACTTCTTCATTCCACCACTCACTCACTCCTCTTTCCTCCTGCACCCACCCTCCTATAGCCACAAACTTCTGCCCCACATTCTAATACTGCATTTTTAAAACTATCCCAACTCTCTTCAACCCCCCCACTACTCATACTTGCACTATCCCACCTTTCTGCCAATAGTTGCTTATATCTCACCCTAACTTCCTCCTCCCTTAGTTTATACACTTTTACCTCTCTCTTACTTGCTATTGCCATTTTTTTTTGTCCCATCTACCTTTTACTCTTAACTGTAGCTACAACCAAATAATGATCTGATATATCTGTTGCCCCTCTATAAACATGTACATCCTGAAGCCTACCCATTATCCTTTTATCCACCAATACATAATCCAACAAACTACTTTCCTTACGTGCTATATCATACCTTGTATATTTATTTATCCTCTTTTTCTTAAAATATGTATTACTTATTACCAAACCTCTTTCTACACATAGCTCAATTAATGGTTCCCCATTTACATTTACCCCTGGCACCCCAAATTTACCTACTACTCCCTCCACAACATTTTACCACTTTAGCATTAAGATCCCCAACCACAATTACTCTCTCACTTGGTTCAAAACTCCCCACACACTCACTCAACATTTCCCAAAATCTCTCTCTCTCCCTCTCTCCTCTACACTTCTCTCACTTCCAGGTGCATAAACACTTACTATAACCCACTTTTCACATCCAACTTTTGTTTTACTCCACATAATCCTTGAATTTATACATTTATATTCCCTCTTTACCTGCCATAACTGATTATTCAACATTATTGCCACTCCTTCTTTAGCTCTAACTCTATTTGAAACCCTGACCTAATCCCATTTATTTCTCCCCACTGAAACTCTCCTACCCCTTTCAGCTTTGTCTCACTTAAAGCCAGGACATCCAGCTTCTTTTCATTCATAACATCTACAATCATCTCTTTCTTATCATTCGCACAACATCCACGCACATTCAAACATCCCACTTTGACGGTTTTCTTCTTTTTCTTTTTAGTAAGCCTTGTTGGCAGCTTTTATTGCAGTGAAATGTTAACAAATTTGAGGTACATGTATGTGTTATTGAATGTTAGACTACTTCATTGTGCAAAGGTCTGTTGTAGGATAAGTCATCCTAATTAATTAGGCTGTTAATAGATCGGCACAGTTTCATGCACTCGTCACTTCACCCACTATGATTCTTTTTGTGACTGAAGCCGGATGTGCCTGGCTTGGGTAAGTGTGCGTAGGCAGTGGGCACTCATGCCTGGCTGGAACAAGTGTCCACTGTTCACAGTTGTGTAGGTTGTGAAGGGTTGTAAGTACTAAGCTGAATTAGTCTGTCTAACTCTTAACTTAGTTTAAATACGTTGTTCATTCCCCACCACTGTTGTTCCTTCCACAGGACTGTTGTTCCTTCCCCACCACTGTTCCTTTCCCAGGACTGTTGTTTCTTCCCCTGTACTATTGTTCCTTCCCCACCACATATAAGTAATGGTGTACAGAATTCTTCCTCTGTACAGTGGACCCCCGGGTAACGAACACCCCGGAAATCGTACAGTTATGTAAGTATAATATTTAAGTGCTTGTGGAAGTGTATTTTGGGGATCTGAAATAGACTAACCTCGTGACATTATTCCTTAAGGGAGTAAATTCATTCGGTAATGGCACTTGAGCAGGCTTCTGGAATGAAGTTTTACGTTACTGGGGTCCACTGTACACACGTGTATTGTATGAGGCAACTAAAATGCCAGGAGCAAGGAGCTAGTAACTTCTTCTGTATATATTACTAAATTTAAAAGGAGATACAGTGGTACCTCTACTTACGAGCTTAATTCGTTCCAGACGGCTATTCAAGTGCCAATATCGAAGGAATTTTTCCCATAAGAAATAATGAAAATTAGATTAATTAATTTCAGACCCCCAAAAATACGCTAAAAAAGCACCTACAAAAATACACTTACATAATTGTTCGAGTTGGGAGCTGCTCGTAAGTAGGGGTACCACTGTACTTTTGGTTTTCTTTTTGGGCCACCCTGCCTCGGGTGGGATACAGCCAGTTTGTTGAAAGAAGTAGTAGTAGTAATGTATAATACATTAGCCTGTGGAGGCCTCATCACTAGATTAGTTTTACAAATTAAGAGTGGCTAAGGAAATGTGGCACTATTGAGTTTGAGTAGGCATACTGTGGGTCCACTGCTCATCACCCCCCCTCCCTACTTAGGGAGGTCTAATGACTTGAGGCCTATGACTTGAAATGAATGTATATATATGATTGTGGCATGAAGATTGAACTGTTTTTGTTATATTGTTATAATGACTTTAGCAATATAACAGCAAATTGGTCAAAATAGTAAGTTGGTAATGGTACTTTAGTAGCACATTGGTAAATATAGTTGCAGGTGTAATATCAGCAATTGTATTTAAACCATTAAACAACTAGAAGGTTCTAAGGCTTCTAAAATCTTACAAATCAGTCTAGTGTACTTTGACTTGAGGCTTGAAAAACCAGTTTAAATTCCCCATTTTATAAAATTATTCATTACCATTTGCTGCCCTAGAATGTGTTTGGTAATGTAACTCAATGGTAAGGTAGAATGTGGTATATTTGCTCATAAAACTACAAAAGTCAATATAATTCAGCATTAGCTTAACGTAATAATTTTAATCTCACTGTATTCATTTGAATGATAAATTATTATAAATCATTTTGACAGAAAGCAGTATCCAAATGGAAAGACCTTGGTGGTGTGCTGTGAAGGAAATGCTGGCTTCTATGAAGTTGGAATTATGTCGACACCATTAGAAGCCGGGTTCTCGGTGCTAGGATGGAACCATCCAGGATTTGCTTCCAGCACAGTTAGTAATATCTTTATTCTTTTGCACTGTATATTTGCAAAGTTCCTTGAAGGGTATATACACCAAGAAGTGCATCTCTTTTTATGTATACGTATATACTCAGAGTTTAGTCCTTTTTTTTTTTTTTTTTTTTTTTTGTGGATTACAGTGTTATTGACTGATGGTGTACATACCTGGAGGGGGTTTTGGGGTCAACGCCCCTGCAGCCCAGTCCATGACCAGGCCTTGCAATGGATCAGGGCCTGATCAACCAGGCTGTTAATGCTGGCCACACATAAACCGACGTACAGTGGACCCCCGGAGTTCGTGATTAATCTGTTCCAGAGGGCGTCATGAACACCGAATATCACGAACTCCGAATCTATTTTCCCCATAAGAAATACATGTAATGGAAATAAAATTAATCTGTTTCAGACACCCAAAAGTAGTAAAATAAAATATTATTGTACATTAAATATACATTAAATTACACAGAAAACAATGAGAAATAAATATTAACTAGTACAATAACATGTCACTTACCTTTATTGAAGAGTTGTTGATGTGTGGAAGACGGGAGGAGGGAAGAGGATGGAGGAGTTGCTAGTGTTTGGAAGGGGAATCCCCTTCCATTAACACTGCAGGTACCAAGTTCTTTTCTGGGGTTACTGGCCTTTTTCTTTTAATGCCACTAGGACCAGGTTGAGTCACTGGACCCCTCTCTCACAAAAAATCTGTCCAGGGAGCTGTCTGGCGATTCTTTAAAACATCCCTGAAATGGGACACCACATTGTCATTGTACAGGTTGCCAGCACGGCCTGCAACAGCTTTGTTAGGGTGATATTCATCCATAAAGCCTTGCACATCAGTCCATTTGGCACAGATCTCCCTAATCCTTGAAGAAGGCAACTTCCTCCATCTCTGTTCCTCCTCCTCTGAACCATTTTCCTGAACTGTGGTCTGTTGTTGCTGTTGCTGTTGAAGCTCTTGCAGATCTTCAGTGGTTATTTCTTCATTGTCCTCCTCCACCAACTGTTCCACATCCTCGGTACTAACATCCAACCCCATGGACTTGCCCAGTGCCACAATGTCTTCCACAACAGGCTCAGGCTCAGGGTTCTGAGGCTCAGCCCCAAAACCTTCAAAATCCCTCTCTGGGACACAGTCTGGCCACAATTTTCTCCAGGCAGAGTTCAAAGTCCTGGTAGTCACTCCCTCCCAAGCCTTACCTATAAGATTTACACAATGCAGGATATTGAAATGATTTTTTCCAAAACTTTTAGGGTCAAATTAATGTCTGTCGTCACTTGAAAGCACTTTTGAAACATTGCTTTGGTGTAGAGTTTTTTAAAGTTTGAAATGACCTGCTGGTCCATGGGCTGGAGGAGAGGAGTGGTATTAGGGGGCAAGAACTTCACTTTGATGAACTTAAAGTCCTGCACAATTTGCTCTGCCAAGTCTGGAGGATGACAAGGAGCATTGTCCATTATCAGGAGGCACTTAAGTGGCAAATTATTTTCCTCGCGATATTTCTTTACACTGGGGCCAAACACTTCATGGAACCAATCAAAGAAAATTTCCCTAGTGACCCATGCCTTATTGTTAGACTTCCACATCACACACAAATTAGCCTTAGCGACACTGCATCTCTTAAATGCTCGGGGATTTTCAGAGTGATACACCACTAAAGGCTTCACTTCAAAATCCCCGCTAGCATTAGCACACAACATGAGAGTTAGCCTGTCTTTCATAGGCTTGTGTCCTGGCAGTGCCTTTTCCTCCTGTGTAATGAAGGTCTTGTTTGGCATTTTCTTCCAAAACAGGCCTGTTTCGTCACAATTGAACACTTGTTGGGGCTTGAATTGTTCAGCCTCTATGTACCCCTTGAACTCATTCACGTAATTTTCAGCCGCACTTTTGTCAGAACTGGCTGCCTCACCATGCCTTATCACACTATGTATGCCACTATGCTTCTTAAATCTGTCAAACCAGCCTTTGCTGGCTTTAAATTCGTTCACTTCAGCACTCGTTGCAGGCATTTTCTTTACGAGATCATCATGCAACTGCCTTGCTTTTTCAGATATTATCGCCTGCGTAACACTATCTCCTGCTAATTGTTTCTCGTTGATCCACACCAACAATAACCTCTCCACTTCTTCCAGCACTTGAGATCTCTGTTTTTTGACCATACTTGCACCTTTCGCAACAACAGCGTCCTTGAGTTCCTTTCCCTTGGCCACAATGGAAGTGATGGTTGAATGGGCTTTGCCATACTGCCTGGCCAGCTCAGCCACACGGATCTTCACTTTCATATTTTGCAATGATCTCCTCCTTCAATTCTACCGTATTTCTGACATTCTTTACCACAGGCCTGGCACTAGGAGCTTTCTTGGGGCCCATGGTGGCTTATTTAGCAGTTGCAAGCACTAAAAACAGTGGAATAATAACAATATATATGGTATGAATGCGTGGGTGGCGGTCGCTCGCTGGTAAACAATAGCACACTGACGCTGAATGAGTGCCTGGGCCCTCTCAGGCCACGCGTACGCGTCCGGGACGAATCACGAACTCCGAACAGATTCGCGAACACCGAACCAAAATTTTCCCGAAAAAACATCACGAACACCGATTTTCACGAACTCCGGGGTCCACTGTATAAGCCACAGCCCGACTGGTCAGGAACTGACTTTGGGTGCCTGTCCAATGCCTTCTTGAAGACAGCCAGGGTCCATTGGTAATCCCCGTATGTATGCTGGGATGCAGTTGAACAGTCTTGGGCCCTTATTGTGTGGTATCTTAGCGTACTTGTGGCGCCCCTGCTTTTCATTGGGGGATGTTGCATCTCCTGCTAATTCTTTTGCTTTCATAGGGAGTGATTTTCATGTGCAAATTTGGGACTAGTGTTGCATGCAAAGAGTATGTAACCTTTATTCGGAGCATGTTAAACACACCCACATAGGCTCCCCTCCAACCAGCGAACCATCGTTAAGGGTTTGGTGATGGGGCCCCATCATCAAATCAACGACTCGGTTCAGCCAATTAAAATGCGAGTTTAACAATGACAAAGGTGACGTGGATACCACTCGCGGTTTGTCATTGGAATTCCTGCATAGAGCTGGTTGTGGAAAGTTGTCTGTCTTTTGGCTGCTGCTTAGCCTAGACAACTGTGGTGTGCACTAAATACTACTCCTTTGTATATAGTGTACATATGTGTAAAAAGCCCTGTTGTAATACTTGGTGAAGGAAAAGACAAAAGTCTGGAATTAATCAAACTGATTTTTGAAGGAAATACAATTTCAATACATCTTCTACTGTGTTTCTTTGCTCCAAGCTCCCTTTTACACTCAGGTTAACAGGCCATTGAACCTGAGGTTGTAATATGGGGGCCTGTCTGGGAGCAAAGAAACACAGTAAGATGTATTGATGATTTCAAAATCAGTTAGATAATTCAGACTTTTCTTTCTTCACACAAAGGGCTTTACACATATGTACACTATATACAAAGAGTAGAATTTCCAGGTGTATATAATCAAGTATCTTTCTCGTCTGTTTCAGGGGTACAAATCAAGGGACTTCAACCGTTCCCAGTAATTTAGGTGTTTTATCTTACTTAATATGTGCTGTGAAAGTTCTCTGTGTATTCTCCAGGTCTGCAAATTCACCTGCCTTGAAAGGGGCCATTAGTGTACAGCAATATTCCAACCATAATGACTATACAATTAATAGGCTAATATACTAATATAGTGGAACCCCGAGTTTCGTCCATAATTCATTCCAGAAGGCTGTTCGAATGCCGTTACCAAACAAATTTGTTCCCATAAGGAATAATGTAAAGTAGATTAGTCGGTTTCAGACCCCCAAAAATACACTTACAAAAGCACTTACATAATACACTTACATAATTGTTCGAGTTGGGAGGTGGCCGCAACTTGGGGTACCTCTGTAATAATGTGACATCCTTCTGTTGTTTTCATTTGATAAAACATAAGTAAATAATGGCATACACTTTCAGGGAACACCATACCCAAGTCAAGAACAGAATGCTGTAGATGCAGTGATGCAATTTGCAATTCATGGCTTAGGCTTCAGAGAAGAGGACATCATTATTTATGGCTGGAGTATTGGTGGATACACCAGCACCTGGGCAGCCATGAATTATCCACAGGTGTGTATATGCTGCTATCTTTCCATGTCTTAAACCATTCATACAGATAGGTAGATAATTTTGTTTTCATATGTTCCAAGGGAGAGTACATACAGTGGTACCCCGAGTTTCAAACTTTCTTCGTTCCAGAATGCTGTTCAAGTGCTGTTACCAAACAAATTTGTTCCCATAAGGAATAATGTAAATTAGATTAGTCCATTTCAGACCCCCAAAAATACATTTACAAAAGCACTTACAATATTAAACTTACATAATAGGTCGAGTTGGGAGCCGTTCGAAACTCGGGGTTCCACTGTATACAGTCAACCCTCCGTTTTCGTGTTTAATCCATTCCAGAGGGATCGACTAAAACTGAAATCAACGAAAACTGAAGCCATTTTTCCCATAAGAAATAATGTAAATTCAATTAATCCGTTTCAGACACCCAGGAGTATTAACAAAAAATAATTTATTAGAGATTAAATATAGATTTACATACAGAAAAGAATGACAAATAAATATAAAGCACTAATAACATGTATAAATGAACATTTAACATCACACTTACCTTTATTGGCGACTCTTGTTGGTGTATGGAAGATGGAGAGGAGGAGAGAGGGAAGCAAGTTTATTGTTGGGAGGCAGGACAAAATGCTTCATTGTGACACTAATATCAGCTCTATGGCTTACTTATCTATCACAATTCATCTAATATGACATAATAAACAATATTAATAGCATAGAAACATGATATATACTCTAGAATGAATAAAATATGTCATTACGTATGAGAGGGCTGGTGTTAGTGTTATTGTTGTTGGGTTATAAGGGCCACTGACCATAAGCAGTACATATAGTGATGGTGGTGGGCCTTCCAGCAAAGTCACCACCACTATTCACACAAACAATGTACGTAATTTATAAATAAGAAATATTTACACTTACCTTGGAGGAGATGGTGGCAGAGGACGGCTCTGTTTTCAGTGCCCCTATATTCCTCAAACAACATTGGAGGAGTTAAGTTTCGTGTCATCATTTTTCTATCGCTTATTCGCTAAACTTACTTGCTACACTGTTAATACTACACTTTATCGCTGGCTGGTGCTATAGCCTTAATCGACTCCACTTTGATACTTTGCTATGATTTCTTTCTTTAATTCTATGGTGTTCCTCACTTTCTTTACCAATGGACTGGCACTCGGAGCTTTCTTTGGGCCCATGGTGGCTTATTTAGCAGTCACACACAATAATCAAGGGCCAAAAACAATGGATTGTTAAGAAATGTTTTGTATGAACTCGCAGGATAATGTTCACTCAACCAGAAACTGCTACACTGCCTGATAACGGAGATACACGAAAACAGAGGGTTGACTGTATCTCATTTTAAGACATTTAAAAGAAAAAATTAACAAATGAATATCTGGTCTTTATTTAAGAGATGCAATGTTACTCCTGCAAGCCTGGAAATAAACTGCCTGTTAGGTTCAGTTATTATTTCTTCAGGCAACAAGTTTCTGATAATTGACCAACTAGATACACAAATAACAGCTATGAAAACCATCAAACATTACTTTTTGCAAAACTGAAAAATCCCTTCCAGTCTAGCTAAAAGTGAAACTTTCTGTGATATTTACCATTCTGGTTATTAGATAAATAAGGACCCTTGTAATATGGAATTTGTGTTTTGATATTGTCTAAAATCATTTAATTATGTGAATAAAAAATTGTACATGTCAAACCCTCGACCCAGCATGTTGATCCCTGAGAATTATAAATGTACAGTACATTTAGTTTCTTTCTTTAAATTTTTTTAATCATGCTGGCCACAAGTAATATACAGTGGAACCACGGTTAATGAAAAAAATTCATTGCAGAAGTCTGCTCAAGTGCCATTACCGAACGAATTTACTTCCTTAAGAAAAAATGTCATTTACGTTAGTCTATTTCAGACCCCCAAAAATACACTTCCACAAGCACTTACAATATTATACTTACATAATTGCACGATTTCCGGGGTTTTCGTTAACCGGGGTTCCACTGTATAGAGCTCTGAAGGTGGGAAGTACAGTGCCAGCACTCTTGAAGGAGGGGTGGAGATATGTTGCAGTTTTTGAATTGTAGTGTCAGCACACCTCTGGCAAGAGTGATGGAGCGAGTAATAATGAATGTGTTTCTTCTTTCTTGGGTCACCCTGCCTCAGTGGGAAACAGTCGATGTCTTAAAAAAAATGTATTCATCTGGTTACTAGAAAATATAACTAGCTAAAAATAGGTCATTGCAGAATTGTCTGACTCACAATATTGTCATGTGTGTGGCTTAGACAGATGTTTTTATAAAAAGTTTATAAAATATCAGAATTATCACCTGCTTTGGCAATTTTCCATGTGTGCATACACCGCACACATACGTGCACATGCACACACACATTCTTTTATTTTTAATATGTTGGCTATCTCCCACCGTGAGAAATCACAAAGGCACTTGGAAGTTCACTATTTTTTCACAGTGGTTGGGTTGTTCTGCATATATATGTAGGTATCATCGTTTAGGAGTGAAGAAGAGCAGGATGTGAGTGTGGGGGAGGTGCGTGAGGCATTACGTAGAATGAAAGGGGGTAAAGCAGCTGGAATTGACGGAATCATGACAGAAATGTTAAAAGCAGGGGGGGATATAGTGCTGGAGTGGTTGGTATTTTTGTTTAATAAATGTATGAAAGAGGGAAGGTACCTAGGGATTGGCAGCGAGCATGTATAGTTCCTTTATATAAAGGGAAGGGGGATAAAAGAGAGTGTAAAAATTATAGGGGAATAAGTTTACTGAGTATACCAGGTAAAGTGTATGGCAGGGTTATTATTGAAAGAATTAGAGGTAAGACAGAGAGTAGGATTGCAGATGAGCAAGGAGGCTTTAGAGTGGGTAGGGGATGTGTAGATCAAGTGTTTACAGTGAAGCATATATGTGAACAGTATTTAGATAAAGGTGAGAAGTTTTATTGCATTTATGGATTTAGAAAAGGCATATGATAGAGTGGATAGGGAGCAATGTGGCAAATGTTGCAAGTGTATGGAATAGGTAGTAAGTTACTGAAGGCTGTAAAGAGTTTTTATGAGGATAGTGAGGCTCAGGTTAGGGTGTGTAGGAGAGAGGGAGATTACTTCCGGTAAAAGTAGGTCTTAGACAGGGTTGTGTAATGTCACCATGGTTGTTTAATATATTTATAGATGGGGTTGTAAAAAGTAAATGCTGGGGTGTTGGGGAGAGGGGTGGGATTAAATTATGGAGAATTAAATGCAAAATGGGAGTTGACACAGTTACTTTTTGCTGATGATACTGTGCTTATGGGAGATTCTAAAGAAAAGTTGCAAAGGTTAGTGGACGAGTTTGGGAGATGTGTAAAGGTAGAAAGTTAAAAGTGAACATAGATAAGAGTAAGGTGATGAGGGTATCAAGCGATTTAAATAAAAAAAAATTGGATATCACATTGGAGAGAGGGATTATGGAAGAAGTAAATGTTTTCAGATATTTGGGAGTTGATGTGTCAGCAGATGGGTTTATGAAGGATGAGGTTAACCATAGAATTGATGAAGGAAAAAAGGTGAGTGGTGCATTGAGGTATCTGTGGAGACAAAAACGTTATCCATGGAGGCAAAGAAGGGAATGTACGAAAGTATAGTGGTACCAACACTCTTATATGGGTGTGAAGCATGGGTTGCAAATGCTGCAGCGGGAGGAGGCTGGAGGCAGTGGAGATGTCCTGTCTAAGGGCAATGTGTGGTGTAAATATTATGCAGAAAATTCGAATGTGGAAATTAGGAGAAGGTGTGGAGTTACTAAAAGTATTTGTCAGAGGGCTGAAGAGGGGTTGTTGAGGTGGTTTGGTCATTTAGAGAGAATGGATCAAAGTAGAATGACTTGGAGGCGTATAAATCTGTAGGGAAGGAAGGGGGTAGGGTCGTCCTAGAAAAGGTTGGAGGGAAGGGGTAAAGGAGGTTTTGTGGGCGAGGGCTTGGACTTCCAGCAAGCATGTGTGAGCGTGTTAGATAGGAGTGAATGGAGACGAATGGTTTTGGGACATGACGATCTGTTGGAGTGTGAGCAGGGTAACATTGTGTGAAGGGATTCAGGGAAACCAGTTAATTGATTTAGTTGGACTTGAGTCCTGGAAATGGGAAGTACAATGCCTGCACTTTAAAGGAGGGGTCTGAGATAGTGACAGCTGGGAGGGACTTATAAGTATATTTTTCTCAGCTGTAGTATCTGAGCTCCTCTGCAAAGACAGTGATTATGTATGAGTGTGGTGAAAGTGTTGAATGATGATGAAAGTTTTTTCTTTTTGGGGATTTTCTTTCTTTTTGGGTCACCCTGCCTCGGTGGGAGACGGCCGACTTGTTGAAAAAAAAAAAAAAAAAAAAAAAACATCTGAGGTGAAAGATAGGAAGTAGTAGTGGTGGTGGTGGTAGTAGTAGGAGTGGAGGTAATTCTAGGTTGCTATGTGATGGCAGGGTGTACTAGTATTTTTATTCAGGCTGAGTAAAATTAGTGTTTCAGAGGAAATATGTAGGCAAATAAGGTTTGTAATTTGTCTGCATCAGTTTCCACAACTCTCAGATACGTGGGCTGATCCTGGATGCCACTTTTGATGACATCCTTCCACTGGCTCTACCTAGGATGCCAGCGTGCATGGGCAGTTGTCACTGCTGCTATTCGCAATCACATGAATCTCAACCCGGGCGATCAGTTATCTCTACTATGGTCCCGTCACTCTTATTCGGCGTACTAAGGATGAAATAATCACCACAGAGTGAGTTGTGCCTTTTAGCAATCATATTTGTATGGTTTTACTGGAATATTCACTTGAGAGGTGGTCTCCAGAGGCCTATGACCACAGGCAAGTGTATAGCCATTCAACTAGGGTGAATGGTTGTTTTTTTTTCTTTCTTAATTTTTTTAGCAAGGAATGTGTTTATTGTTAAGATAATGTGTTTAAGATAAAATGACTCATGAAATCGTAATGACAATTGCGAACAAGCCATACCACGGGTGGGAATTGAACTCATGGCGAGTTTTGTCCCGCCCGTGATGTTTTTTTTTTTTTTTTTTATAGATATGATGACAAGTGGCAATAGTGTACAGACCTCCTCACTTAACGACCGTGTGGACTTAACGACCAGCTCTCCAACCAGCCAGTATTGTACGCTGTACGAGAACCTTGGTCACGGAAACTTGCAAAAGTGCTTAATTTAGATATTGAGGTGGAAGATATTGAAGAATTAGTGGAATGTGTCGAGGGAGAGCTAACTAACGAAGATTTAATAGAGTTGGAAGTGCAGCAGCACTTGGAAGAGGAAGAAGTACAAAAGAAGTTCACTGTAATGGGGTTAGCTGGTGTGTTCTGGAAAGTGAATGCAGCTCTATTAGAACTAAATGTTGAATGGCAAATGGATGAACTTTTACGATGCTATCGTGAAATTTATGAAGAAAAACGAAAATTAGAAAGGAGACCACACTAATGGGATTCTTGTGGAAAGCTACTCCCTGGACCCCTACCCCTACAAGTTGTTCCATTTCCTTGCCATCATCTTCCTTACCCAGACCCCTACCCCTACCCCTACAAGTCGTTCAATTTCCTTGCCATCATCTTCCTTACCCGGGCCCTCTACACCACCTGATAACCCTGCTGTAACTTCAATGATGACGCTGCTTGTATCGACCAATTCTCTTAACAACCTAGTTGTAGGAACGGACCTCGGTCATTAAGTGAGTGCTTGTATATGAATATGAAATATAGTTAATTATATTGCAAATAAATAGATATTAATTTATACAGTACATAGTAGTTTTTGTGGCATTTCCTATTACATTATCAGAGTCAAAGAGAGGTATGGAAAATTATCTTGATGTTAAAGGTGTATCTATATAAGGTGAAAGCAAACACTGAGAGTAAGCTTGTAAATTTTGGTGTAATTTTGAATAAAGGCTTGATTAATGAATTATTAAATGCTACGGTATTCATTGGTTGATTTAGATGCATGAGAAATCAGTTGTTTAATTAGACACGAAAGTATTGTATGCCTGAAATGGTTTGCTTTGATGAGGCTATTGAAAGCGTATTTCACACTACACTCAACCATTTTTGTGAATTTGCCACTATGACAGTTTTGTTTTATGTCCTTTTGCTCAGTATTTGTGGCTGAGTTTACAGTTCTGTAACCTGTGTATGATAATTATGGCTTTAGCCAAAATATCTTGCACAGGCTCCTAGAATTCGACTGACATTTGATATTATGCAGTGATCCACGAGCTGGGGTCTTGAGATCTCGATACAAAGTATGATACTCTATTATTTTCACTACTGTATCTACAAAGTTGACTTCCTGACCTGTAACTCAGCCTTTTATATCTTGCATGCATATTGTATCTTAGATGGCCAGTTCATTCTATAACCTGTCTAGAATAGTAATAATAATATAATAATTATACAGTGGTACTCAGATTTCGTCAATAATTTGTTCCAGGAAGCTGTTGAGTGCTGTTACCGAGCAATTTGTTCCCATGGGACGAATGTAAATTAGATTAGTCCGTTTCAGACCCCCAAAATACACTTACAAAAGCACTTACAAAAATACACTTACATAATTGTTCGTACTGTTGTAGCAGTACATGATACAACTTATACAGAACTAGCTGACATAAGTGACATACTATATAGAAAGCCCCTGGTTATGTAGAACATTTCGGGAAATTGGTTAATTTTGTCCCCAGGATGCGACCAAAACCAGGCGGCTAACACCCAGGCAAGTACAAAATATTAAATGAATACTATGAGAATGGGGGTCCAGAATAGATTTTCTCTTTTCATACTGAAATGTATATTCCATATCTGCCAGGTAATGACATTACTTGTTTTTAATGCTATATGACCTAGTGTGTTTAGCACTTAGTTATGTGTATAAGCACATGAAAGTGCTCAGATTTTATTTCCTATTTTCAATGTGGTATTTTTTCATATTTGTAATCACATGTTTTATCGTGATTTCTCCCATGATTGTAATAATAGTAATTTGTCCTTTATTTCAGTGAGACTCAGCTGCGATGCAACCGTAGCAATGATCTGTTAATGAAATTAATGCGTACTAGATATCCAGAGTTGTTGTGCACCCAGTCCATAGAGGTGCTTGCTCAGTGGATGTCCGAAGAGCCTGCACTCCAAGGTACATTGAAAAGTATTGTTTTTGTAGTAGGTTAAAAGGCTACAACAGCTCATGCTGTACAAGCCCTGCCCTCATAAGTGTGGTGTTTGGATGATCATTAGTGCTTTGATGCTGCCCAAACTGCATTAAGAAAAGCAGAGCATTGCACTGTTATTTTGGTGCTTTGGTTTTGTTGTTTGGTATCTTGAATATAAATATAATATACAGTGGACCCTCGGTTTTCGTTGAAAATTCTTTCCAGAATGCTGTTTGAGTGCTGTTACTGAACAAATTTGTTCCCATAAGGACAAATGTAAATTAGATTAGTCATTTCAGACTCCCAAAAATACACTTACAAAAGCACTTAGAAAATACACTTATATAATTGTTCGAGTTTGGAGGTGAACGAAAACCAGGGTCCACTGTATACTGTATATTCTCCATGGGAAAGTAGAAAAGAATCCTTCATTTCTAAGTCATGCATGTCAGAAGAGGCAACTAAAATTCCAGGAGCAAGGGGCTAGTAGCCCTCCTGTTAAATTACTAAATGTAAAAGAAAAACTTTAATTTCTTATTTTTGGGTTACCCAGGTTTGGTACATGTACATGGTATACTACATGCCTAGCTGACATCAATGACATACTACTATATACAAAGCTCCTTGTTATGCTGAGCATTTTTAGCAAATTAGGCAAGTGTCCAGGATCGACCCACACCAGTCGACTAACACCCAGGTACCCATTTTACTGATGGGTCCAACATAGACAACCGATGTAAAGAAACACACCCAATGTTTCTACCCTGGCTGGGAATGAACCCCGACCCGCCGTGTGAAGCGAGGCTTAGCCACCAGGCCACGAGGCTTTTGGTTCTTATAATATTTTTTTTCTCGACTGCTGGCCATCTCCCACCGAGGCTTGCTGAGCGTGTTAGATAGGAGTGAATGGGGAAAAAAAAGGTTTTTTGGGATCTGATGAGCTGTTGGAGTGCGAGCAGGGAATATTTTGTGAAGGGGTTTAGGGGAAAACCCGTTAGCCGGACTTGAGTCCTGGAAATGAGAAGTACACTTTAAAGGAGGGGGTTTTGGGTATTGGCAGTTTGGGGGAAAATCTAAACTGTAGTATCTGCGCCTCCAAAAACAGTGATTATGTATGAGTGATGGTGAAAGTGTTGAATGATGATGGTTTTCTTTCTTTTTTGGGTTTTTTTTATTTTTGGGTCACCCTGCCTCGGGGGGAAAAGGCCAATGTTAAAAAAAAAAAAAAATAAAAACTAAACAGCAGGCATGGGAGGTGTTGATAGGAGTAGTGGAGACAAAGGTTTTAATGTGAACAAAGGGAATTTTGGGAGGGTTCAGGAAAACCCGGGTTGGGGCTTGAGCCGGAAGGGGAAGTACAGTGCCTGCACTTCAAAGGGGGGTTTGGGATATTTGTTTTGTGACATCTGAACTATTGTATTTGCACACCTCTGAAAAGATAGTAATTATGTGTGAATGATGGTAAAAATGTTTTTTTTTTTGGGTCACCCTGATTTTTTGGGGAGATGGCCAACGTGTTGAAAAAATACTAAGTCAAAATTTCATTGTTTTCAAATGAGTAATCCATCATAATTCTTGATTGGGCTTCAGGAGCCATCATGAATGAATGTGGGGTGGATAATGACTTTGAAAAACATTCGGCAAAAAAAAAAAGAAAAAGGGAAAAATCCCCCCCGTTTGTTGGAAAATATGACAGAAAATGACAAGAGCAAATTACTTCTATATCTTGAAAATTTCTTTTTATCTGTTGACCATCCCAGTTCCAAATTTTTAAAAAGGGGTTAAAGACTCAGACCTTGCTCGTTTGTTGTGGGAACTATTTGAGAAATTTGCTTTCATTGGTAGGAAATGGTGGAAGGTGAGGGGGGTTTAAGGAAATCAGTCCATCCCTAGGCTGATGGGTTCAGTCCACCCCAAGATTGTTGGATTGAACACATTGACTAAAGGCTGGGGGACTAAACCCAAAAAACTCTTCATCCTCCACCTTTTATCTCTATACCAGACGAAGAACCCCTTGGGAAAATATTTTCCACACAAAATTTTTGCAAATGAAAAAAAGGGTGTAGAATTCTTCAACTTGTCATTTTCTAAACCATTCACATCTAACAGTTTTTTTTTGATATCTAGAATGTGTTCTAACATTTAAAAAAGTTTGTAATAAAGATCCAAAGATGTTCTTAAACGTTTGCTCTCTTGATAAAAGTAAAACCCAAATTAATCATGGATTGTTCCTTTCCCAGGCTAGAAGTCCCCAGTGGTTACAACAGTCCTCATAACAACCCTCTCGACCGTGCTATTTCCGAAAACCCCCGGAAGCCCCTAGTGATTCCTCATATGTCCAGGTTTAAAAATTTTTTTAAAAAAACTGTTGTATAAATGAATGGATGAGATGCTTTAAAAAAACTTTTTATAAATAAATGGATAAAATGCTTTATAAAAGCTTTTTGTATAAATGAATGGATGAGATGCTTTATAAAAGCTGTTGTATAAATGAATGGATGAAATGCTTTAAAAAAACTTTTTATAAATGAATGGATGAGATCTTTATAAAAGCTGTTGTATAAATGAATGGATGAGATGTTTTAAAAAAGCTGTTGTATAAATGAATGGATGAGATGCTTTATAAAGCTGTTGTATAAATGAATGGATGAGTGCTTTAAAAAAGCTGTTTTTTTAAAAAAATGTTGCTAATATTATGTTATTTTTGATATTTTTTTTAACAAAAAATTGCTATTTTGTGATGTTTTTTTTGATGTTATTTAAAAAGAAAAATTTTAAAAAGTATTATGATTTTTTTTTTTATGTCAGATTTTTTTTAATTAAAAAAATTGCTATTGCATTATGATGTCTTTTTTGTCTCATTTTCCCTTTTTTTAAAAAAATAAATCCAAACAAAAAAAAAATATAATTTTAAACCCCCTTTTTTTCCCCCCTGCAATTAAAATAGGTATACTTCATATTTTTTTTTGTTAATATTACAATTCTGACTAATGTTGAAAAAAAAGGGATAAATTATGAAAAAAAAATTAATACAGTTTGTTAAATTTAATACCCGGGTATTTTTGAAAATTTAGTGCACATCGTGGGTGTTAATCGAAAAATTGTTCTGGTGTAAAATTCCCATGTCTCCTCTAAAAACACATCCTTGTTGCAAAAAAAAGACAAGGCCAACTTGGACCATTTACAAGTTACAGTGGACTTGTAAAAGGCCCCATGGAACCTTTTTCAAGTTTCAGTTTGACTAAAAAGGCCCCAAAATTTTATTGCTTTTCTTGATTTTTTTTTTTTAAATGGACCCCAAAAACATACAGGGGGAACCCCCCTTTCGAACACCACGGAAATCGTGCAATTTTTTAAATATAATATTGAAAATGCCGGGGAAATGTTTTTTTGGGGGGTTTAAAAGACTCCTAAATGACATTTTTCTTAAGATTAAAAATTGTTGGGGTTTTGGGGGGAGCAGGCTTCTGGGGAAAAAAAATTTTTTTTGTTAACCGGGGGTTCCTGTATATATTTAGCCCTGGCTTCGTAAGTCATAATTAAATTTTCAAAAAAATTTAAAATTGGAATTTAATAAAGTCATTTGTTTTAAAGTCCCCTTTTTTTAAGTTTGTTTTTTTTAAATTTTATATCCTTTCCAAGATTATTTAATTTAGTTGGCATACAAATTTCTCCCAAAAATTTTTTAATCCCCGGGGGAAATATGTTTTTTCTATGGATTCTTGATTTATTTTGCTCTTATTTGTCATACAATTTTGGGGTTTTTTATGTGGCCCACCATTTCCCCCCTTTCCCGCCTATATTTTAAATTTTTTTCATCAGTTCTTTTCATTTTTTTTAAAATAATTTAAAAATTGTACATTATATACAGTGTACACCAAAAAGGGGGGGAAAGGATGTTCTTTAAAAAAGGGAAAACAAACCTGTATCATTAGTCTTTAAAAAAACCCCTTTTAAGCAAACCAGTGTCTATTTTGTCTCTTGTTTGCAATTTGGTGGGGGTTTTTTATCTCCTATACTCTGTATGTAATATTTTCCCGCATATAAACGCATGAGCATATAAACGATATTTAAAAAGCAATACCTGCATTTTAAAAAGGGGGTTCGGGGGTAGTGACAGCTGGGAGGCACCCTTCTCACTGTTATATCTGGGGTTTTGAAAAAGCATTGATTATGTATGAGTGTGGGGAAAGTGTTGAATGATGATGAAAATTTTCTTTTGGGGATTTTCTTTCTTTTGGGCCCACCCTGCCTGGGGGGACCCGGCCGATTTTTTAAAAAAAAAAATTTTTTTTTTTGTTATTTTAACACATTGGCAGTCCCCCAAAAACCCCCAAAAAAAAAAACTTTCATCTTTTCCTCCATCACTGTCTTGCCAGGCGTCCACACATTTTTTAAAACTGCAACATTAACACCCCTTCTTCAGACCCCCGGCCTGTCCCCATCTCAGGACTCAAGTCCGGTCTGCTGTTTCCCAAAACCCTTCAAAAAATTTACCTTGTCCCCCTCCAACAAGCTTTTTTAAAATTTTTTTTAAATGGCCCCCCATAACTAAGGCTAAAAGGGGAAAAAGGTTTAAGAAAAATTTTTTAATATGGGGTATGTAAATGGACTGTGTATCGTAACATATTGATTCTGCCTCCCCCGGCCTGCGCGGGGCCCAGGGGGTTTACCTTTAGAGAACATTCCCCCCGCTTTTTTCCATTACAATACATTTGGGGTTTTTTTTTTTTGGTTTAGAAATTGTCACTGGGGAAAAAGTCCCATGGTCCAAAAATTTCCCCAGTGGCACCCCATGTAAAGAGGGGGAACAACCCCCGAGGGAAAGCTGAAAGAGCTTCATTGGAAACAACAGACCACAGCTGGGGGTTATTGCTTCAAAAAGGGGGGAGAGAAGGGGCCTTCTTCGTTTTAAAAGGAAAAATTTTTCCAAGTGGGGATGTGAAAGTTTTGTTAAAAAACACCCCCCCGGCAAGCTGAAATGGCCTTCTGTGCAACCCCATGACAGAGCCATGTTGTATTTGGGGGAAATTTTAAAAGTCGCCAGAAACAGAGGACTGTGGACAGTTTTTCACCAGGCAGGGATCTATGACTCTCAAGCTGGGTCCCGGGGGCATTAAAAGACCAAAAAAGGGGAACCCCAGAGAGGGGGGTTTTTACCTGAAGTCCTTTTGGAGGGGGTTTCCCCCTTTCCCAAACCCTTAACACCCCGCCCCCCCCATCCTCCCCCCCTTCAAAACCCAACTCTTCAATAAAAAAGGGGGGTAAATGTAAAATATATATATATTGTTTTTATTATTTATTATTTATTATTATTTATTATTCATTGCAGAAGCCTGCTCAAGTGCCTTTTTGGGGGAAATTTTCTTCCAAAAAAAAATGTCATTTGGTTAAATCTTTAGCCCCCCCAAAAAAACCCCCCACAACTTTAAAAATTTTCTTACAAAATTAGTTTCCCCGGGGGGTTTTTAAAAAGGGGTTTACTTTTTAATATTTTGGGGGGAAAAAGGGTTTTAAATTTTTTTACATTATTTCTTAGGGGGAAAAAAAGTTTTAAAACGTATTTTCATGTTAATTGCTCCCGGAACAGATTAATTACGTTTTGAGGGACCACTGTATTATAAACAACTGTTAAAACATAACCCAAAGCCTACCCTGGACCTTGACCTTGATGTATAAACCCTTTTATTTTCCCCAAAAATTTCGGTGGGGTAAAAAAAACACCTTTTATGCTGGAAAAATGGTAATTTTACCTAATAAAATAGTAAATTTTTAAAAACAATCTTCTGGTAATCTCACCAGATATCTGGAACACTGCACTCATTCATTTGCTGTTGAGAATGACATTTGAAATTTTTCCCCCCAAGTAAAATAGGATTTACATGTACAGGATATACTGTATTAACCTGGGGGAAAACCCCCCTTTAAGGGGGGAACTTGACGAGGTGGGGTATCGGTCTGAGGTTTGGGCCTCTTTTGGGGGTTTTTCCTCAGACCAAACCTATTCCCCCAATCCCCCCCCCTTTTCCCTATTTTTCCCCTCCTCCCCCTTTTCCCCTTTCCCCCCCCTCCTCCTCCTCATCCCTCCCCCTTTTTTCCCATTTTTTCCGGGACTTCCCTCCACAGGCATTCCTGGGGGGGGGAAAAGGGTCCGTGGTCTACCCCTTTCCGTTGAGGGGTTTTTTGGGAGTGGTTGGTTTTTTGTGGAATCTGATGTGGGGGGGCCCCCCCCTCCGGTCTCCCCGGGGGGGTTTTGGGTATCTTTCCCCGGGCGGGTATCTCTGGGGCCCCCCTTTTGGGTTCGGGGGGGATGACCGGGGGGGTAAATTTGTGGCGGAAACCCGCCCCCCCCTTTTTTCCGCCCAGGGAGCTCGGTGGATGTGGGGTTGCTATCCCGGATCCTGGTTTCTGGCGTGGGGGGGGGCACGGGTTCCATGCAGCATCTGCACTACTTGCGGTGTTAGGGTCCTTGGGCACGGAGGGGGGTTTCGCCACTTTTTTCCTCCTAGGACTATTCCCCCCCTCTTCCCCTTTTTTATTCTTTTTTTTTTTTTTTTCTT
>WNWK01016936.1:0-43616 GCA_009830355.1 Cherax destructor
TCCATATACTCTGCTCTTCTATTAACACTTCTGTTTTGTAAAACCTCTCATAAGCTACATTTTTCTCTTTTATCACACCCTTTACTTCTTCATTCCACCACTCACTCCTCTTTCCTCCTGCACCCACCCTCCTATAGATACAAACTTCTGCCCCACATTCTAATACTGCATTTTTAAAACTATCCCAACTCTCTTCAACCCCCCCACTACTACTACTTGCACTATCCCACCTTTCTGCCAATAGTTCCTTATATCTCACCCTAACTTCCTCCTCCCTTAGTTTATACACTTTTACCTCTCTCTTACTTGCTGTTGCCATTTTCTTGTTGTCCCATCTACCTTTTACTCTAACTGTAGCTACAACCAAATAATGATCTGATATATCCATTGCCCCTCTATAAACATGTACATCCTGAAACCTACTCATCAACCTTTTATCCACCAATACATAATCCAACAAACTACTTTCCTTATGTGCTATATCATACCTTGTACAGTGGTACCTCGAGTTACGATGGTCCCCAAAATCGCCCTTTTATGTAAGTTTATTTTTTTAAATGCTTTTGTAGGTATATTTTTGGGGGTGTAAAAGGACTAGTCTATTTTACATTATTCCTTATGGTGATAAATTCGTTTGGTAATGGCACTTGAACAGCATTCTCGAACGAAAAAATATCGTAACTCGAGGTACCACTGTATATTTATTTATCTTCTTTTTCATAAAATATGTATTACTTATTACCAAACCTCTTTCTACACATAGCTCAATTAATGGTTCCCCATTTACATTTACCCCTGGCACCCCAAATTTACCTACTACTCCCTCCACAACATTTTTACCCACTTTAGCATTAAGATCCCCAACCACAATTACTCTCTCACTTGGTTCAAAACTCCCCACACACTCACTCAACATTTCCCAAAATCTCTCTCTCTCCTCTACACTTCTCTCTTCTCCAGGTGCATAAACACTTACTATAACCCACTTTTCACATCCAACCTTTATTTTACTCCACATAATCCTTGAATTTATACATTTATATTCCTTCTTTACCTGCCATAACTGATTATTCAACATTATTGCCACTCCTTCTTTAGCTCTAACTCTATTTGAAACCCTGATCTAATCCCATTTATTTCTCCCCACTGAAACTCTCCTACCCCTTCAGCTTTGTCTCACTTAAAGCCAGGACATCCAGCTTCTTTTCATTCATAACATCTACAATCATCTCTTTCTTATCATTCGCACAACATCCAGGCACATTCAAACATCCCACTTTGACGGTTTTCTTCTTCTTCTTTTTAGTAAGCTATACAGGAAAAGGGGTTACTAGCCCATTGTTCCCGGCATTTTAGTTGACTTTTACAACACGCATGGCTTACGGAGGAAAGATTCTTATTCCACTTCCCCATAGATATGAAAGGGAAAAGCAATAAGAACAAGAACTATTAAGATAAAATCAAAGAAAACTCAGATGAGTGTGTATACATAAACATGTACATGTTTGCGTAGTGTGACCTAAGTGTAAGTAGAAGTAGCAAGACGTACCTGAAATCTTGCATGTTTATGAGACAGAAAAAAGACACCAGCAATCCTACCATCATGTAAAACAGTTTCAGGCTTCTGTTTCACAGTCACCTGGCAGGATGGTAGTACCTCCCTGGGTGGTTGCTGTCTACCAACCTACTACTAATAATATACAGTGGAACCTCAGTTTTTGTATGCCCTAGTTTGTATGTAAAACTATAGTTTATATTTTTATTTTATTAACACATCGGCTGATTCCCACCAAGGCAGGGTGGCCCGAAAAAGAAAAATTTTCATCATCATAATATAATAATAATAATAATAATAATAATAATTTTTATTTCTATGCATGTTACAAGTGTACAATGTTATTGGTAGTTACAATTATAAAACTGTAATGCTAGGAGAGCCACTGGCATGCCATGGCATTAGGGGCAGTTTATTCTAGAGACTTATTCACTAAGTACTTAATGCTAAAGAAATTGATTGAGTTTATTCTAGTTCTGTATTATTTAAATTATAATATGGTTATACATACTATTAAAAGACAATACAAGAAAAATTGGTTGAGTTTAATCTAGTTGTATAATTTATTTCAAGTTACAGTATGTTGATGCTATACTAGTATAATAACAATACTAGAAATTTTTTTTTAGAGTTTCTTCTAGATATATATTTTATTTCAAATTAAGAAAATGATGATACTATAAGATTTTAAATGACAATATGATGATATGAAAGTGCAACAAGTGTTAAGGAGGATGAACATATCAAATTGAGATCATCTTAAGTAAAATAATATTGGGTTTGGAAGTTTGTTACAGTATGAGTATTTAGTATAGGGTGAGTAGGTGATTTTTGAGAAGAGTCTTGAATTGATTTTCCGACAAGGTTAACTTGATATTTACTGGTAATGAATTCCAGATTCTGGGGCCCTTTATGTGCATAGAATTTTTACATTGGTTAGTATGGACTTGGGGTATGTCAATAGTGATCTGTGTCTTGTGTCATGTCGTGGGACCTATTAAAGTTGTTGAGGAGAATTCTGAGCGCAGGGTTGATATTAGCATGTAGAGTTTTATGTATGTAGAAGGCACATGAATAGGTATGAATATTTTTTATGGTGAGTAGTTTTAAGGTTCTGAATATAGGTGGAGTATGCTGTCTAGAGTGGGAATTTGTTATCATCCTGACTGCAGCCTTTTGCTGGGTTATGAGTGGTCTAAGGTGATTTAATGTTGTTGAGCCCCATGCACAGATTCCATAGGTGAGATAAGGGTAGATAAGAGAATGATATAGTGCAATGAGAGCTAGTTGAGGCACATAATAGCGTATCTTAGATAATATACCTACTGTCCTTGAGATTTTCTTGGAAATTTGTTGTATGTGTGTTTGGAATTTAAGACTACTGTCAAGGTGGATTCCTAGGAATTTTCCCTCTGTGAGCCTTGTGATGGGTGAACCATTTAGCGTTATGTTAAGTGGAACATTTGCAGCTTTGTTTCCAAACTGAATGTAGTAGGTCTTGTCCGTATTGAGAGTAAGCTTATTTGTCATCATCCATGTTGATATTTTCTGTAATTCGGCATTAACTGTGTTGGCTAGTATGACTGGATTTGGGTGAGAGAAGACATATGTTGTGTCATCTGCAAACAAAATGGGTTTGAGTAGTTGTGATGCATTCGGTAGGTCATTTATGTAAATGAGGAATAGGAGTGGCCCCAGGACACTACTCTTGAGGGACACCGACTGTAATTTGTTGTGTGGAAGAGTTCTCTCCATTTGTGTTCACGTACTGACTTCTGTTGCTAAGGTACGACTTTAGGTAGTTGAGGGGTGCCCCTAATACCATAGTGCGCTAATTTTGTGAGCAATAAATCATGGTCGACTGTATCAAATGCTTTGCGTAGGTCTATGAAGATTCCCAGCGGAACTTCTTCTTCTCAAGTGCGGTGTATATTAACTCTAACATGGTGTTATAGCTTCGTTTGTGCTCTTGTTGGTCCTGAATCCAAATTGACAGGGGTTTAGTACATTGTGTGAGACGAGGTAGGAATAGATCTGTTTATGAATTAATTTTTCAAAGATTTTAGAAAGCAGTGGTAAATTTGAGATTGGTCTATAATTGTTCTGTCAGTTTGGTCACCTCCTTTGTGGATCGGGGTGACCCTAGCTATTTTGAGGAATTGATGGGAAGGTTGAAGATTCAATGGATTTATTGAATAATGCTGCTATAATTGGTGACAGTACATGTGTAGCTTTTATACATAAAGGGTGGTAAGCTGTTTATGTCTCCTGCTTTGTTTTTAAGGGTGTTGATTATGAGTGAGACTTCAATTGAGTTGGTAGGAGCTAGGAATAGTGTATCTGGGTAGGTGTTGGTGAGGTAGTCTGTTGGACGAGTGTTCGAGCTTGGGATTTTACTCGCTAGATTCTTTCCTATGGTGGAGAAGAAAACATTAAGTCTGTTTGCTGTCTCAGTTGGTGAGAGTAGGGGTCTCGTCTGTTTTTGATAATTTGATGGTATTGTTCGTGGATATCTTTTATTTCCTAGAATTGTAGATAGGGTTTTCCAGGTCTTTTTCATATCACCTTTACGGTCTGGAGTCTGTTCTCATAATACAATTTTTGGACCTTCTTATCAGGCTAGTAAGGATTGATGAGTAGCGTTTGGATTGTTCTCTGGTTATTAGACCCCTTCCATATTGTTTTTCATATTGGTGCCTCTTATTTATGGATTTAAGGATGCTGGGTGTTAGCCAGGGATTGTTAAGTCTCTTAGCTGTGATCTGTTTAGTTTTTTCGGGCAATGTCTGTAATAGAGGTTATGTGTTTTTTAAGAAAGTTCTTGATGCATTCATTAGTATCTGAATGTTTCCAATTCATTAAGCCAGTCAATGTTGTCATAGCTGATATAAAATTATTAACAGCAGACTCATTATGTAGTCTGAAGGTAACTTTTGCAATTTCATGGGGCAGAATGCCTAGGTTAGTTATGAGAAAGGTAGGGTAGTGGTCTGTGGTGTTTTCTGTGATTATGCCTGATTTTAGAGGAGATATTGTGTTAGTCCAGATGTGGTCTAGTAACGAGGTACTATTATCGGAGATTCTTGTAGGTTTTGATATTGTTGGTAGTAATAAGCAGTTGCTCATAGTGTTTGTGAATTCAGTTACCTGCGGGTCTTGGTCATGTAGGAGATTTATGTTGAAATCTCCTGTGAGCAGCAAATGATCTTTGTTAAGGCGTGAATCGATTATCAGGTTTCCTAGTTTTTCACTAAAGTGGCGGATGTTTGACTGTGGTAATCTGTAGATGTTTATCACTGTGAGGGGTTTCTGCAGGTCTTTTGATTTAAATTTAGCTATAATATATTCTCCATGTTCATCATTCACTCCATCACTGTCATTCCAGATGGGTGCTTTACACTACATTTATAAAACTGCAACATTAACACCCCTCCTTCAGTGCAGACACTGTACTTCGCATCTCCAGGACTCAAGTCCAGCCTGCTGGTTTCCCTGAATCCCTTCATAAATGTTACTTTGCTCACACTCCAACAGCACATCAAATATTAAAAACCATTTGTCTCCATTCACTCCTATCAAATACGTTCACGCATGCCTGTTGGAAATCCAAGCCCCTCACACACAAAACCTCTTTTACCCCCTCCCTCCAACCTTTCCTACTGATTTATACACTCGAAGTCCTTCTGTTTTGTTCCATTCTCTCTACATGTCTGGGTGTCTGGAACGGATAGGAAATATTAACAAAAAATACATTTTATAAATAATAACTATAATTTTACATACAAACTAGGGCATACAAAAACCAAGGTTCCACTGTACTATAAATTATTGAGATTGCATGTTAGGTGTAATTTTGAAAATAAAATCAAAGTGTAATAAAATAAACAAAAATTGACAGTTGAGTTACATTATATGTATTATAAAACTACTGATTAAATTAAAATTATATAATTTGCTTTACAGTGTTTCTCTGTTGCTGTCTTCTCATGTGGTTAGAATGTTTAAATGTTTTGGAACTGAAATGGTATGTAAATACTGATATGGTGGCAGTGAATACTTACTTTTATTAATGTTAGGATTTTGCCACTGCAGAATCTTCATCAAGTCAGTAACTTGATAAAGTTCCTGTGTGAGTGACACACTGTCATTCATAAAGGTATCCACTACAAGCTGTCATTTACGTACTTGAAATGTTTTGTTTTTTGTTTTATATTAATGCTGTTTTAACTGAAATAAATAGTTACTCTGCCAAATTTCAGATGAAAACATAGTTCTGGCGAATTTACTTAATTCCAACTTAATCCATGCCATGTGATTCTGTGATCTTATATGTATGTATGTAGTATTTTAAGGTTTTTAATGGCTTATTGTAGCCTTTACCATTTTGATTGTGAGGAGATTTAAAGTATAGCAATGAATGTATTATTGTTATTATTTTATTCTTCAACTTTGGATATGTGATAAATAAGTTACTACTGTGACAGGAACACTTTCAACTGCAATGTCTGGATTAGTTGTAAACTGTCATAGATGTTTTAGTTAGTCATGAACTGAAAACGTCATCTCATATTTGGGGGTTGTGAAGTTTAAGATGTACAAGGTTTTTGTTTCAGCATACACATACTTGCAGTAACAAGATATGGACTGAACATAGATTAGTAAATTGTTACTTTTCACATATAATCTCAATCTTTTTGCCAAAATTCCGCCTGCTGTCATTTTCCAAATTGAACATACTTGGAGGTACAGTGGTCCCTCAACTAACGAACTTAATCCGTTCCAGGAGCTAGTTCTTTACACGAAAAGTTCGCAATTCGAAACCTTATTTCTCATAAGAAATAATGTAAATACAATTAATCCGTTCCAGACATCCAAAAATATTCACAAAAAATTAATTTTGTAAAGATTAAATTTATAATTAAACATTTAAAATAACATTTACTAACCTTTATTGAAGAGACTTGCTGGCATCTGGAAGATAGGGAGGAGTAGTGCTTAGTGTTTGGAAGGGGAATCCCCCTCCATAAAGACTTCAGGTAACAAGTCCTTATCTGGGGTTACTTCCCTTCTTTTTCTTTTAATGCCACTAGGACAAGCTTGAGAGTCACTGGATCCCTGCCTCGTGAAATAACTGTCCATAGTTCTCTGTTTTTGGCGACTCTTTAATACTTTCCTGAAGTACAACATGGCTCTGTCACTGAAGTGGTTGCACAGATGGCTCATTTCAGCTTGCTCAGGGTGGTGTTTTTCAACAAAACTTTGTAACCTATTCCACATTCCACACATTTCCTTAATCACTGAAGAAGGCACCTCCTTCACTCTCTCTTCCTCCTCCTGTGAAGCAATAACCTCAGCTCTGGTCTGATGCTGTTCCAGTTCCAGCTCTTGCAGCTCTTCAGTTGTTAGCTCTACCCTTTGCTCCTCCACCAACTCTTCCACATCCTCACCACTCACCTCCAACCCCAGGCTGTTCCCCAATGCCACAATATCTTCCACAACAGGCACAGGGTCGTCAGGGTCAGGGTCAGCCTCAAATCCTTCAAAATCCCTCTTTTTCAACACAATCCAGCCACAGCGGTCTCCAAGCAGAGTTCAAAGTCCTGGAAGTCACTCCCTCCCAAGCCTTACCTATAAGGCCTATGCAATGCACGATATTGAAGTGATCTTTCCAGAACTCTCTTAGGGTCAATGCAGTGTCTGAGGTCACATCAAAGCAATTCTGAAACACTGCTTTGGTGTACAGTTTCTTTGAAGTTTGCAATGACCTGCTGGTCCATGGGCTGGATGAGAGGAGTGGTGTTAGGAGGCAAGAACTTCACTCTGATGAAATTGAAGTTGTCAGCCAACAACTCTTGCAAGTTGTGAGGATGAGCAGGAGCATTGTCCAGTACCAGGAGGCACTTGAGTCCCAATTTCTTTTCCAGGAGGTATTTCTTCACACTAGGGCCAAACACTCCAGTCAACCATTCCATGAAAAAGTCCTTAGTGACCCATGCATTAGTGTTAGCCTTCCAATGCACACACAAATAATTCCTGTTAACAATGAGTTTCTTGAAGGCTCTGGGATTTTCTGCGTGATACACCAGTTAAAGGCTTCACTTTAAAATCACCACTGGCATTGGCACACATCATAAGAGATAGCCTGTCTTTCATAGACTTGTGTCCTGGCTGTGCCTTTTCCTTCTGAGTAATGAAGGCCCTGTTGGGCATTTTCTTCCAAAACAGGCCTGTTTCATCACAATTAAACTTGTTGGGGGAGGAATTCTTCAGCCTCTACGAACCCCTTAAATTCACTCACAAACTTTTCAGCTGCACGTTTGTCTGAGCTGGCTACCTGACCATGTCTCACAACACTGTGTATGCCACTACGTTTCTTAAACCTCTCAAACCAGCCTCTGCTGGCTTTAAAATCACTCTCCTCAGCACTGGTTCCAGGCATTGTCCTGACAAGATCTGCGTGCAACTTCCTTGCCTTTTCACAAATTATCGCCGTGGAAATACTATCACCTGCTAATTGTTTATTGTTTATCCACACCATCAACAACTTCTCAACCTCATCCACTGTTTCCGATCTCATTTCTCTTTGCCAGGATAGTGCCGATACTAGATTTGTTTTTCTTGTACATCCTGGCAAGCTCACTCACACGTACGCCACTCATATTTTTTCACAAATCTCTTTCTTCAGTTCGATGGTGGTCCTCACTCTCTTTACCACAGGGGTGCCACTAGGAAGCTTCTTTGGACCCATGGTGACTTATTTCACAGTGACAATCACTTAACCAACAATAAACACAACAAAAGTATTGTGAATGTTTGAAAGAGCGCGCTGGGTAATGTTCTCTCAAGTGTAAACAATGCTTGACTGGCGTCCGCCTCACCGCACATGTGCGAGGCAGTCTGGTACGGTTCGCTTCACGAGTAAATGTTCGCTACGTGCGAAAAATATTTTGCGAAAAAAGCGTTCGTTACGCGATTTGTTCGCTATATGGAGCGTTCGTTAGGCGGGGGTCCACTGTATCATAAAATACATTTTAATTTTTTTTTTGTTTGCTTGGCCAGATACAGAGTTGAAGACTGTATTGTGAGGATACTTATATCTCATGCCTAAGAGGATTTTAGGTTCAATTAACATATTACATTTACGGTCACCAATTAAAATTGTAGAAAAAATATGGATGTTTCTGCTTTTTCTTTTAAAATGCGAAGTCATGTATGTTTTATGAGTTATAATTATCAGTATAGCAGCTTTGGTTGCTAGCTTGCTACCATCATACCATGTTAATTGTAATATAGCAAAGAGGATATATTATGTCATTACTGCATGTGTATATATGCCAGATTTATACTTTTTTGATGTATAGAACTGTATGTTTTAAAAATGTAAATGTAGAGTTATAGGGAAATAACTTATCTCTTGCATGATCAATCCTCTTTAAATACCTCTTATTGCATTATGGACTTTCAGCTCTTAATATATATATAGTTGGTAAATAATACAGATCTCATAGATAAGATCTAGATATAGTATGCATCTAATGTTACCAGTAACTTTCTTTTATATAGTTTTAGTCATTTGGTAGAATATTACAAATGAACAAGGTACAGTAGTACTGTTTTTAAAGAAATATTTAATTAATTTTATTATAAATATTACATTGCCTTTTGATGTATTGTATGTTCTTGCCCTAAAAGTGTATATAAGACTGCAGTATATTGTGTTTTTTGTTTAACATTGGCTGTTTCCCACTGAGGTATGATGACCCGAAAAAGAAAAAAAACACTTTCACCATCACTCACTCCATCACCATCTTGTCAGAGGTGTACTGACACTACTGCTTAGATGCCCCTCCAAGAAGAACAGGAGGAATTTGAGGTAATCAGTCCCTCGGCCTTGAGTCGATGTAATCAGTCCATCAATCTTGAAAAGAATACAGCATATGTGCGAAGAAGTGGCTTATATACTTTACACAGGTGAGGTGAAGCAGTTGTAGGTGGTATCACACTTGACAAATCCAAATGTGGAAGTAGGTCATGTCTAAAGGTTAGGCAAGTGAAGAATTCCCTGTATTAAGATCCCAAGATGTTGCTGTGTCTGACAGGAATGTAGACAAATGGTTCAGAGAACCAACAAGTTGATAAATTAGACACATGTGCAACACTTGGGTATCTTTCGCCACACAGTGGCGAAACAGTTCCTCAATAAAGATACCCAAGTCTTGCACATGTCTAATTTATCAACTTGTCGGTTCTCTGAACCATTTATCTACACCTTTCACAACTACACCTTTCCCTCGTCTCTCTACTTCTTTGAAATCTAAACCATCCCCAAAGTTTACACCTCCTTTTACCCCTTCTTCACATAGGCTTTCCAAACATTTTTCCTTTTCAGTCTCTGTACCTAGTTCTTTACCTCGTACTACAGTGGACCCTCGGTTTTCGTTCACCTCCAAACTCGAACAATTATGTAAGTGTATTTTTGTAAGAGTTTTTATAAGTGTATATTTGGGGGGCTGAAATAACTAATCTAATTTACATTTGTCCTTATGAGAACAAATTCGTTCGGTAATGGCACTCGAACAGCATTCTGGAAAGAATTTTCAACGAAAACCGAGGGTCCACTGTAGTTCTGTTACGAGTGTAGAGGTTCATCCTCCCCCTCATACAGTCTCCTTCCCAGTTTCTTCCTTTCCTTTCCCCTCCCAAGTTTCTTCCCAAGTTAACTCTACCCTCTCATCCCCCTTTCTTTTGTATTTTCCATCACCTGTCCATCTAAACTCACCCTCCCCTTCTACCTCTGATGTCATACTACATGCAACTTCCTTGTCCTCTGAAACACTTGAAGCTATCTCCGAATATACTGTGGAGACAAAAACTACTGATGGACACTGATCCACCTCCCATCTCTTCTCACTCGTCTAAACCATCTACACAACTCGTCTTCCCTTCAGCTACCACCTTTCTATGTTCATGTGGCATCTTCCTTTCCCCTACCCCCTTGGGAAGTTCCTGCTGTCCGTGTCTGTTCTTTTCCTCTGCCTTGCGTGAGAGCCCAGCTGCCTATGGCAGCTTCTTTTTCTAAACCACTTTCGCTCTCATTCCCATGCCATCGCAGTGTGCGCCGGTGGTTCTAAGTCATCTGACGGCATTGGGTTCGCAGCAGTGTTTCCGGACAGCGTCGGACGGCATCTGTTATCCTCGGCTAGCATATTTATGGCTGAATTGTGTGCCATTCTTGTGGCACTTGTCCGTATCGCATCTGTGCCTGTGTCATTTGTGGTCGTTTCAGACTCCCTTAGTGCTTTGCAGGCTATCCAAAAATTTGATACACCTCGCCCCCTGGTTCTAGTTGGATACACCTTATCTCTAGCAAACACAGGGATGTTGCTTTTTGTTGGGTCCCTGGTCATGTTGACGTACGGGCGGACACTGCTGCACGGTCAGCGGTGCGTGACCTTCCAGTTTCATATAGAGGTGTTCCATTCACGGACTGTTTTGCTGTCATTACTGCCCACCTTCGCACCCGTTGGTCTGATGTGCTAAATAACAAACTTCATTCTATTAAACTGAGTATAGGTTTCTGGCCTTCTTGTCACCAATGTTGAGGTTGGGAGGCTGCACTCTCCCGTCTTCGCATTGGCCGCACTCTTCTTGCTCACGGGTATCATGTGGAGGGGCTCCCTGTCCCTCTCTGTGAGCATTGTCGGGTTCCAGTGTCTGTTCGCCATATTCTGTTGGACTGCCCACTATCGGCGAGCATGCGGAATTTACCTCCAGCGTCATCTTCGCTCTGCTGCCCTTTCTTTACCTTCCCTTCTTGCTGATGGGCCCTCCTTTAATCCTGACTCTCTCATTGACTTTGACAGCAGCTGGCTTGCTACACAAACTGAAGATTATGCCTCTAGCACTCCCCTCAGTCCCTTCTACCTCAATCTCTTGCTGCCGTCTATCCCTGCACTGTCCACTGCCCTGCTGCACTCCATGCCCTACTAATCATCCCTCTCCCTCTTGCAACCCATTCTCCCTGCTGTGCTGTATGACCCCTGTGGTTTAGCACTTCTTTTGATTATAATAATAATATGCAGAACCAAATGTTCCATCCTATGTTCATCTAGCATCTAACGTTACACTTCCCCCTTGGGAAGTTCTAACAGTTAGTGTCTGTTCTTCCCCACTGCCATGTGCGAAATCCCAAATCCCTACAGTTGCTTCTTGCTCTTTTTCTTAATCACTTCCGATCTCATTATCATGCCATTGCAGTGTACACTGATGGTTCTAAATCCTGTGATGGAGTTGGGTTTGCAGTAGTTTCCTGACATTTTGGTGCGAGGTCATTTATTAGACTCGGCTAGCATTTTTACAGCTGAATTGTATGGCATTCTCATTGCAATTAGTATCCGTATTGCATCCATGCCTACTGACCTGTCTATCAATGAGCACGCAGAATTTTCTTCGTGTCATCACCACTCTTAACGCCCTTACTTTATTTTCCCTCCTTGCTGACGGACCCACCTTTGACACAACCTCTGACTTTTTGACAGCAACTGATTTATTACACAAACTTTGATAATCCTTCCTTTAGCACTCCTCACAGCCCCTCCTAACATTACCTTTATTGTCATATCCACCCTTATTTATCCTTAGATCCTGCATCAAATCCTACCCTGCAGCGCTGTATGACCCTGGTAGGTTTAGCGCTTCCTTTTGATTATGTATAATAATTCAAATGCTGACCAATGATCCCCCCCAAAAAAAAAAAAAAGACATCATTCACACTATCACTGTCTTGCCAAAGGCACGAAGATACAACACTTCAAACGTCTCTCCAAACATCAAATAATCCCAACCCCCCTCCTGAGCTATTCATGAATTAGTTTCTTCATTTTAGTTAAAGGGGAGGGTGACAGCTCAAAAATACATATTCCTGTGTACAAGAGTAAGTACCCTTGGTATGATAGTACTGGTGATGTTCGGAAACTGCTCCCTGCCCTACCTGGTATACAAGTAAACCAGTACCACTGGGATGACATGTGCATGAACTGAGGCAATCTCGGGAAAAAAAAAAAAGTGGAGGCTGGAAACACCAAGTCGTACCTATTTTGGCTGCCACCACCTGAAACTAGCAGGCAACCTCCAGGGAAAATTCCCATCCAAGGACATGAGGCTGCCTACATACTTGGCCCAGCACATCCTGATAATTACAAAAGCAAAGCACCACCAGAGGTCAACAGAATGGTACAGATAATGATCTATTCCTTGTCTAGGAACTGAAATTCACAATGGAAAAAATATCCCCAAATAAGCCAAATGGAGAGGTTAGGGTAAGTATATATTTTCTAACCCATTAGAGATGGTCTTAATGCCCCAGTTCAAAAACCCTTAACCATGCCAAGGGATCCCAATTACCTTAAAGGGTAAACTTACTAGTGCTCTTGATCCAAGAAATTTGAACTACCATCCTCTTGGATCAAACCAGTTTGTCCCCATTTTACTCATACCCACAGTATGATAACTCGAGACATTACAAATCAGTCTGATTTGTAATGTCTTATTACTCATGACAAATCAGTCCGACTGATTTGTAATGATGTAAATGCTGTAGCATACTAATATGAATGCCATCAGGCCAGCTGCTGCTGATCGACAAACAGTGTTGCCTCCAGTTCCGAAAGTGTAAAGGGCACGTAAGATACTCCTCAGATAGAAGAAAAGTTTAAGGGCTCCAACTCTCTGGCAGACTTTGAGGAAAAAAACAAGGGGCATAGATGGAGCCCGAGATATACGGACAAGATGATTACCAATTTTGGTGGCAACGTCAAGTGTGTTTGCTATATCAACACCAGCAACCTGAAGAACAGGAGCCGGGTCAGGAGTATTTACCACTCAAGTTTCCGTACTTTTTTTCCAGACTGCACTCATAGACGAAGCCGAAGTGACAGTAGAAACAAAATCCTGCCAGTAAGTGCATTTAGAGTCACGGATGACATGGCGAGCGACCGGTCTCTCCTGCTTAAAATCAAAGAGCCTCTCTGTGGTTCTATTGTACCGGTACCTGCCCCACGCAGTGCGTTTCAAACGTACTGCCCGAGCACAAGTCAAGAGACCACCAAGGCACGCACTTCTGAGAATGCCTGCCCAAGGTTTGGGGTATAGAATGTGAAGCTGCTGTTAAAACTGAGGTCGAGAAGGTGTAAAAGCTCATCAATGGAGGATGGAGGATCCTCACTAAAAGCAATTAGACACGAGTAAATTTCCCAGTTTGCTCGGTCAAATTGCCAGCGTGGGCTACGAGGTGGTGAAAACGAAAAAGTAAAGATGATTGGAAAATGATCACTGTCATGCAAGTCCAGGAGGACAGACCAGGTGAAATCTTAGTGTATGTATTATCCACTCGAGCAAAAACTGACTAGATTATTATAATCAAATAGAAGTGAAATCTTAGTACAGTTGAGGAAGAGCAAACGGAGAGATTGATGCAAGAGAAAGAATGAGTACGAGAATCAAAATGGCCGAGTGTACCTGTATTTAAAACATGGGGGAGAGAAGCGAGAAAAGCCTTCAACTGAGTGCTGCGGGAATCACGGTGAGACCCTCCCAGAGGAAATGGTGGGCATTAAAATTGCCAAGTAACAGAAGTGGTGGCGTTAAGGAAGAAACCAGAAATGCAACATCTGGGATAATGCCCGAGGAGGAGAGATATACAAAGAAGAGATTGTATACCATTTATGCAAGTGGATGTGGGCTGCAGTGTAATGCAGCGAAGTATGAACAAAGAGCTGATGGTATGGAATACTGGAGTGTATAAGAAGTGCACTTTCATTATAGGTTCCATCGGGAAAAGGATCAGATGAATATAAATCATAGCCGGAGATGGGATGGATAACAGCGGAGTGTAATTTGATTTCTTGTAAGCAAACACAAACGGGAAAACTGGGAGAGCAACACCTGAAGCTCACCCTGGTTACCTCTGAGGCTGCAGATATTCCACTGTAAATAAGCCATGATTTGCAAAGAGAAAGATACAAGAAATCTGAAGGTAGAGGTATCTACAGACTAGAAGGGTTAGAAAAGTCCACATGTGATTTGTAATGTCTCATTACTCATCAATAGCCACAAATCAGTCTGATTTGTGGTTTTTGATAAGAGTATTTTCAGTAAGAGGGTTGTATGTGTCTTGTAATGCTTCTAACATTCTCTTACCCTAGTGTATTTTGATCTAATTTCTAATATATATAAAGGAACCACTAATCCTTTTGGGATCGAACAGCACCTGGTACTTTTTTTTCATTAAATAAATTTTGCTTGTTAATGAGCTTCTTCCACGTCCTTTTTAGTCATTACAGATACTTTGGTAGGTTTGCTATTTAAAGAATTGTTTGACCGTGCATCACTTAGAAAAAACATATTCAACACAAAGGAAGGAGAAGGTAATATTAAAGTAAAAACTATTAACATGAATAAAACACACAATACTAATAAATACTATCCTACAAAGTTAAAATAACCAGCATCAACTGCATTACATTATTAATGGCAAGCTTACTAAAAGCTCTGAGTTCCCTGGTAATTATAAAAACAACTACCAAAGCATTCTAGTCAGTACTGCAGCACTGTATTACCCTTGTGGGTTTAACACTTGGTTTCAAGGATAAGAAAAAAAAGTTTTTTTTCTTTGTTTAATATTAACAATTATGCTTAGATGATACCAATCTTGTTAGCAACATCAAGAGCATCATAGTCTGGAGCAAGCTTCACATATGCCTTCTTAAGCCCATCAGGTCTGTGAAGCGTGTTAACACGTGCAGCATCGATCTCGTACAGCTGAAATAAAAACTCAACTGTTATCAAAAGGGCCCTACTATGATGGTAGAGGAGGATAACCCAAAAATAAAAAATTTGTTTAACACATTGGCCATCTCCCACAAAGGCAGGGTGACCCAAAAAGAAAAAACTTTCATCATTCAACACTTTCACCATCACTCATACATAAACATGTATAAATAAATATTTAGTGCAGTATTTTATTTTTAACACACTGGCCATCTCTCACTGAGCAAGGCAATCCAAACCCAAAACTCATTCACACTATCACTGTCTTGCCAGAGGCGAGTACATCTACCATCCTACTTACGACCGAGCTTGGTTCTGACCAACCGGTCGTAAGTCAAAATGGACACAAGTCGAGCCTTAGAAAAATGCCAATAGGGATACTTGTCAATAAAGGATTACATTATACTGCTTGTGGAAATAAATGGTGTAAAATACTGACACGATGGAAATATAAACATAAGCAGTATAATGTGATCCTTTAAGGATCCTTAACCCGTAAACGGTCCAAACGCATACTATATACATTTACTACCCCAGTGCGCCGAATATTTTGAAAAAAAAAAAATTATAGAAATAAAGAGCACATTTTTCTAAGTGTTATAGGATAAAAAAAAATTTAGGCTCAGTACTTACCGATATATGAGGCAGAGAAGTTGGCACTGGATGCTCACCTGACGGCAACATCGAGTCCTGCTGCTTGCAGAAGTGTTGCCGATATACCATTTTTTCTCGTTTTTATGTAATTTTTATGTTCTGATAATTACAATTTATAGTAGTTCTTTGTTTTAACACTAATATTAGGTACTGAAATTGTACTCAAATTGTCACAAACACACTGACAGGTGGACATTTACACCTGCCTTGGTCATGTTTTCACTGTTACACAAACATGTCTGTCAAACTCTGTCTATCTCTGTCAAGCTCTCTGTATATCTGCCTGTGTCAAGCTCTCTGTCAATCTGTCTGTTCGTCTAGCATCTAGCTCTCCCGTCTCAGAGATATCCACTCCTGAACCAACACGTCTGGTTCCTGAGCAAGTGTAAATACGTATTTGCCAGTCATCATTACACATTATACCTACAGAGTACAGTGGATCCCCGGTTAGCGATGGTGTCAGATACCAATAAAATTGATTAGTGATACATTTTTACGTCAAAATATTGAATCCGTTTACGATATTCGCCCCGGACGCGTACGCTTGGCCCAGCTGTGCGGGCACTCCAGGGAGCGTCAGTGTGCTATTGTTTACAAGCGAGAGTGACCACCACCCACTCCACCCACGCATTCATACCAGTATATTGTCATTATTCCACTGTTTTTAGTGCTTGCAACTGCTAAATAAGCTACCATGGGTCCAAAGAAAGCTCCAAGTGCCAGCCCTGTGGTAAAGAGGCTCAGAAATACAGTAGAACTGAAGGAAGAGATAAAATATGAAAGTGGAGTGTGTATCACTGAGCTGGCCAGGCTGTATGGTAAAGCCTATTCTACCATCGCCACCATTGTGGCCAAGGTATATACACGTAAAATCAAGGAAGCTGTTGTTGCGAAAGGTGCATATGTGATCACAAAACAGAGATCGCAAGTGCTGGAAGATGTGGAAAATTTGTTGTTGGTGTGAATCAACGAGAAACAGTTAGCAGGAGATAGTGTTTCACAGGCAATAATATGTGAAAAAGCAAGGCAGTTGCATGATGATCTCATCAAGAAAATGCCTGCAACGAGTGCTGAAGTGAACGAATTTAAAGCCAGCAAAGGCTGGTTTGAAAGATTTAAGAAGCAAAGTGGAATACATAGTGTTGTGAGGCATGGTGACGCAGCCAGTTGTGACAAAAGTGCGGCTGAAAAATATATGCAGGAATTCCAGGGGTACATAGAGGCTGAACAATTCCAACCCCAACAAGTGTTCAATTGTGACAAAACAGGCCTGTTTTGAAAGAAAATGCCAAACAGGACCTTCATTACACAGGAGGAAGAGGCACTCCAAGGACATAAGCCTATGAAAGACAGGCTAACTTTGATGCTTTGTGCTAATGCCAGTGGTGATTGTAAAGTGAAGCCTTTACTGGTGTATCATTTTGAAAATCCCCGAGTGTTTGGCAGATGCGGTATCACCAAGTCTAATTTGTGTGTGATGTGGAAGTCTAACAAAAAGGCATGTGTCAAAGGACATTTTCTTAGATTGGTTCAATGGTGTGTTTGGCCCCAGTGTGAAGAAATATCTCCAGGAAAATAATTTGCCACTTAAGTGCCTCCTGATAATGGACAATGCTCCTTGTCATCCTCCAAACTTGGTAGAGAAAATTGTGGAGGACTTTAAGTTCATCAAAGTGAAGTTCTTGCCCCCTAGTACCACTCCTCTCCTCCAGCCCATGGACCAGCAGGCCATTTCCAACTTTAAAAAACTCTACACCAAAGCAATGTTTCAAAGGTGTTTTGATGTGACAAGAGACATGCAGATGACCCTAAGAAACTTTTGGAAAAATCATTTCCATATCCTGCATTGTGTACACCTTATAGGTAAGGCTTGGGAGGGAGTAACTACCAGGACTTTGAACTCTGCCTGGAGAAAATTGTGGCCAGACTGTGTCCTAGAGAGGGATTTTGAAGGTTTTGGGGCTGAGCCTCAGAACCCTGAGCCTCAGCCTGAGCCTGAGTCTGTTGTGGAAGAAATTGTGGAACTGGGCAAGTCCATGGGGTTGGAGGTGAGTGGTGAGGATGTGGAAGAGTTGTTGGAGGAACACAATGAAGAGCTAACCACTGAAGATCTGCAAGAGCTTCAACAGCAACAACAGACCACAGGTCAGGACAATGGTTCAGAGGAGGAGGAGATGGAAGAAGGTGCCTTCTTCAGTGATTAAGGAGATTTGTGGAATGTGGAGCAGGGTGCAAGGCTTTATGGATGAATATCACCCTAACCATGCTGTTGCAGGCCGTGCTGGCAACCTGTACAATGACACTGTGGTGTCCCATTTCAGGGATGTTTTAAAGAATCGCCAGACACAGAGCTCCCTGGACAGATTTTTTGTTAGAGAGGGGTCCAGTGACTCAAGCTGGTCCTAGTGGCATTAAAAGAAAAAGGCCAGTAACCCCAGAAAAGAACTTGGCACCTGCAGTGTTAATGGAAGGGGATTCCCCTTCCAAACACTAGCATACTACTCCATCCTTTCCCTCCTCCCATTTTCCACACAACAACTCTTCAAAATAACAAAAAAGGCACAATACCGTGACTGGAACAACACACACAAAACCCGCACATATAAAAGGGAGGAGCTTACGACGACGTTTCGGCCCGACTTGGACCATTTACAAAGTCACACTAACACACACAGACGGAGGAAGAGGTATTTATAGGCAGGCAGACAGGGGAGGGTACAAGAGAGTGGGGAAATAATGGAGTAAGTAGTGGAAGTGGTAGTAGTAGTAATAGTAGTAGTGGAGACAGTCATATTCTAGGAAGGGAGCACTGCAATGAGGCTAGCAGCCCGCAAGGGTGGGACGAGAACACAGAGGGAGGAAAGGCGAAAAAATGAAGGACAAATACAAGGCAAAAGAAAAGAAAGGAAAACCCATAGGAGAAAAAAGGAGAAGGGGGAAGAGATGAAAGGGGAAGGAATCAGGTTAAGTCACGGGTGTTCTGAAGTTTAGTTCATTTAACAATGTAATGAGAGAGGAAAGCATCAACAGAGACAAAGCCAGGGCTAAGATTCATACAGGGAAAGTTGTGTATAAGGGAGGATTCAACTATGAAAGTTGGACGTAGGGTAGACAGTTTTAGCAGAAGACCAATCAATAGGATGACTGTGATCTCTGACATGACAGAAAAGAGCATTATTAGTGTCGGCAAGCCTAACACTATTTTTGTGCTCCTTGAGTCTGTCAGAAAGAGATCGGCCAGTTTCTCCGAAGTACTGAAGAGGACAGGAGGAGCAAGAAATAGAGTAGACTCCAGGAGAATCTTTTGCCTTGTATTTGTCCTTCATTTTTTCGCCTTTCCTCCCTCTGTGTTCTCGTCCCACCCTAAAAACAATGGAATAATGACAAAATGTATGGTATGAATGCGTGGGTGGCGGTCACTCGCTGGTAAACAATGGCACACTGACTCTGGATGGAGCGTTGTGCCGTCCCAGGGCACGTGTACACGTCCAAGATGAATAGCGTTTTCCGAGCAGATCATCGTTTACCGAACCATTATTTTTACGGAAAAATGTATCGTCTTCCGAATTTATCGTTATGAGACGCCAACGAAATCCGGGGGGCCCACTGTACATGTCCGAACCACCACAACAACCCCTCATCAGCCCTCTGGATAATAGTTTTAGTAATCCTGCACCTCCTCCTAATTTCTTAACTACATATTCTCTGCATTATATTCACACCATACATTGCCCTCAGACATGACATCTCCACTGCCTCCAGCCTTCCCTTTGTTGCAACATTCACAACCCATGCCTCACACCCATACGAGTGTTGGTACAACTATACTCTCATACATTCCCCTCTTTGCTTTCATGGATAAAGTTCTTTGTCTCCACAAACTCCTCGGTGCTACCTTTGAAGAGTTTCGAGAGTTTAGGTACTCTCGGAGCCCGGCCATGGGCAAGGCTCGTTCATGCTTGCCGGATTACTGATGGAACCAGATTACTGATTGCTGGATTAGTGATGACCAACCTGCATTAATTTTAAAAATAAAATTAATGCTTATGCAAGTAAGCACCAAAAAGGTAAGTTCCTTACCTTTTTAACTGAAGACTTTATCTGATGCTTGTTGGCAAGCCGGTGAACAATAAATACTAAAGTGTTGTTATCTTCAATCTTTTTCATGGCAGATTCTGTAGTCAAAGGGTACTTGATGATGTTAAAAGCATCCAACCTGAAGAAAAAGTACAGTTTTAGAATCCTGTTCATTACTCCCAATTAATACAAATGCAGTACAAAGTTATAACTAATTTTCCAACAAATACTATCATGCTGCAGTTTTATGATAAGTACTTATTTGAGTTTTAAGAAATGAGCTCTAGCTCTTGGTCTAATCTCTCAACTGCTGGCTTTAATTTGATTTTAAATTCTTGATTTTCCCTCAAGCAAGGGATTACAGTACCCTAAAATGTAAGTTATTTTTGAACCAGTTTTGCAATCAAAATAATTTATAAAAAAAAATCCAATGATCTTCCTTCATAATTAATGTCAATTCCAGCATTAAACAAATCATACACCCTATCCCAATCATAGTTCTGGAAAGAATAGCGAGAGGGAAGAGGTGACATTTGAAGAGTGCTCTGACATATGAAGAACACTTAAGATATTTGCCAGATAGGTATTATTTAATGAAATATTATTACATTAATGGGGGACACCGATGACAAAGTGCTTTTGGGAGATTCTGAAGAGAAGTTGCAAAGATTGATCGAGAAATTTGGAAGGGCATGTAAAAGAAGGAAATTTAAAGTGAACATAGGAAAGGAGCAAGACAATGACAGCAACAAAAAATTTCGGTAATGAAAGATTGTATATCAGATTGGAAGGAGGAAGCATGTATGGAGGAAGTGAAAGTCTTCAAATATTTCAGAGTAGAATTATCGGCGGATGAGTTGAACAACAGAATTAATGAGGGAAAAAAAGTTGGTGGAGCATTTAGAAATCTGTGGAGACAAAGAACGTTACCCATGGAAGCTAAAAGGGGAATGTATCAGAGTAGTATAGTGGTACCAATACTCTTATCTGGGTGTGAAGCATGGGTTTTGAATGTTGCAGAGGAGGAGGAGGATGGATGCAGTGAAGGTTTCATGTCTGAAGGCAACTTGTGGTGAATATCGTGTAGAAAATCTGTATTTTTGGTGGGATATGGCTGGATCATTGAAAAAAAAATTGTATTTTGGAGATTAGAAGCACAGGGTTACTTAAAGTATTATCCGAGAAGGCTGAGGAGGGGGTGTTGAGGGTGGTTTGGACATTTAGAGAGGGTGGAGGAAAACAGGATGACTTGGAAGGTGTATAATTCTGTAGTGGAGGAAAGGCAAGGTAGGGGGTTTCCTAAGAAAAGTTGGAGGGAGCAGGTTAAGGAGGTTTTGTATATGAGGGGAAAGGACATCCACCAGTCATATATCAGCATGTTAAACCAGGAGTGGAGGCAAATGGTCTTTTATGATGCTGTGCTGCTGAGTGTGAGCAAGGTAACATTTATGAAGGTATTCTGGGAAACTGGGTAGCTGGACTCAAGTCCTGGAGGTGGAAGTAGTGTCTGCACTCGGGAGGAGAAAAATTATTAAAAAAATTGTGGGTGTTCTCTTAACCACACACTTATTAACAAAGTTAGTTGGCTGGATGCCCTCACAATGGATAGATTTGACCCAAGAACGTATGATTTGGGAAGAGGAAAACTGGGTTAGCTAGTATGATAAAACACATCCCTGAGTATTTGACATGCTGTTGAGCGAGAGAAAGGCTATATTACGAAGGAATTCAGGGAAACCAGTTAACCAGATTTGAGTTCTAGACGACAGAAGTTTAGTGCCTGCACTCTGAATGACAGGTGGGGATGGTGCAGTTCAGAGGGTCATAAGAACTGTGATGTCTACATATTACTAGCTAGACAGCCAATGAGCGAGATTTAGCAAACATGCTTTCTTCTGAGCCACCTTACCTTGGTAGGACGCTGCAGATATAGCACAAAATAAACAACTTCCCACTTTAGTAGAACTTTGCAGTAATGTGGTTAATGTTCCCACTTTCTCTAGTTACATTTAAATTTCTCCAATACATTTCTTGTCTTAAAAATGTTTATAATTTCCCCTACTGCTTGCTTACTTGCTCTTCCGAGGAACAGACCGGCGAGGGTACTTGGGATTAGGTGGCAATCTCAGGGTCTTGGGCCGGCGAAAGCGAACAGAGGTTCTGATTTTCTTAACACGTGTTCCATGAATTCCTTTTATGACCTATAACAAAGAGTAATCTTTTCATTTAAAAACATTAACAGGGAAAATATTTACTAATACATTATCATTTTTGTATAAATGTATATTTCTGAGAATATGGCTTAAAGGACTAAACAGGCAAGCTATTCAAATCTGAAAATTAACAGGAATAAGGGAATATAAAAAGCAGGACGTAATGTTTCAAGTACAGGAGGGTTCCGCTTATACAGCAGGTTAGGTTCTGGGCTAGTGCCGTAAAGCGAAAATCATTGTAAAGTGAAACAGTCTTTCTTCACTTTCAAATGCATATAAAATCCCATTAACATGTTTACACTATCATATATTAAGTGAGCAATAGAGCTAGGGCTAAAAAATGCATACAGTAGGGCCCTGCTTTTCGGCGTTTCACCTTTCGGCGTTCCGTTCATACAGCGAGTTCAAATTATAACCAAGACTTGTATACGGCGAGCGGTCTTTCAGATACAGCGTGCGCCACCCGGTTTGTTTACATTTTCCATGAGCACATCTCTCTATTATGTAACAATCACACTTGGGCACATTAAATGTCCAATTTTACGTCAATATAGACATTTTCATTTAATCCATCTATGATATTTTCTTTAAATTTATATAAGAAACACGTTACATAGCATATAAACATGCTGTTTGTATGCTATGTAGGTGTATTTGCCGGGCGGAGGGAAAACATTACGTAATACTAATAATAATCACTCTTGGGCACATTAAATGTCTTATTTTATGTTAATATAGACATTTTCATTAATCCATCTATGATATTTTCTTCAAAATTATATAAGAAATACGTTACAAAGCATATAAACATGCTGTTTATATGCTATGGTGTTGCCGGGCGGAGGGAAAAACATTACGTAATACTAATAATAATCACTCTTGGGCACATTAAATGTCTTATTTTACGTTAATATAGACATTTTCATTAATCCATCTATATTTTCTTCAAAATTACAGTGGACCACCGAGTTTCATAAAAACTTCACTCCTGAAGTCTGCTCAAGCGCCATTACCAAACGAATTTACTCCCTTAAGGAAAAATGTCACGTAGGTTAGTCTATTTCAGACCCCCAAAAATACACTTCCACAAGCACTTACAATATTATACTTACATAATTGTACGATTTCCGGGGTTTACGAAACTCGGGGGTCCACTGTATATAAGAAATATGTTACAAAGCATATAAGCATGGTGTTTATATGCTATGGTGTTGCCGGACGGAGGGAAAACATTACGTAATACTACTAATAATAATCACTCTTGGGCACATTAAATGTCTTATTTTACGTTAATATAGACATTTTCATTAATTCATCTATGATATTTTCTTCAAAATTATTTAAAAAAACACGTTACATAGCATATAAACATGATACATACACCCACAGAATAAAAATTTACAAATATGAGATTTGTTTACCAAGCGACTTAGTAGGAGTGTCGGAAGAATTGCGTTTTCTCTAGTCAAACACTGAGGGATAACTGTAGAAAAATATTCCTTTCATATGCATTCACTCTATATATGGCTATTCATGACCCTTGTTGGTTTAGTGCTTCTTTTTTATTATGATGATAATAATAATACTAGGTAGTAGGTTGGTAGACAGCAACTGTCCAGGGAGGTACTACCGTCCTGCCAAGTGAGTGTAAAACGATAGCCTGTAATTGTTTTACATGATGGTAGGATTGCTGGTGTCTTTTTTCTGTCTCATAAACATGCATGATTTCAGGTACATCTTGCTACTTCTACTTACACTTAGATCACACTACACATTCATGTACAAGCATATATATATACTCACCCCTCTGGGTTTTCTTCTAATTTTTTACTAGTTCTTGTTCTTATTTCCTCTTATCTCCATGGGGAAGTGGAATAAAATTCTTCCTCCGTAAGTCATGCGTGTCGTAAGAGGCGACTAAAATGCTGGGTGCAAGGGGCTAGTAACCCCTTCTCCTGTATATATTACTAAATGTAAAAGGAGAAACTTTCGTTTTTCCTTTTGGGCCACCCTGCCTCGGTGGGAAACGGCCGACGTGTTGAAAGAAGAATAATAATACTACTATCATTAACTCTAAAAATAGTGTGTTGCATGAGAATGGGAGTGTTGCTGTTTGTTTATTTTGTACTAATTTGTACAACTTGTACACAATGTAAGAGTATTTGTATTGCGAGGTAATTATTATAAAAAAAAATTATTTTGAGGTAAAAGTTTCACAAACTCTTACAAACGTATGTGAATGAACTAAAAGTGGACACGTATTAATCGCATTCATTTTGCCTGACTGAGTGATCGCCCACTACCTGTTCAGTTTGTTTTTTTACCTTGTCTGAACTCCGTATCTCGTTCTCTCTCTCGTTTACTCTTTCGTTAACTAGTTGGCTCTCATTGACTATGGCGTCTAAGCTTAGTTGTGATAAAAAGAGGAGTCGTTAGCCTCTTACTTCAAGTGCCAAGTTAGAATTATTAAACTCGGTGAACTGACTTTTTTGGGTTATCCTAAGTTGTCTACGCATATTCTGCTATGTATGATAATCTATGTAACTATTTGTGTATACCTGAATAAACTTACTAACAAGGTACGTATATGTTGATTGCTGAGATAGCCATCAAATACAGTTACATATAGCAGCATATGTGTAGAGAACCCAGGATAACCCAAGAGTGTCAGCTAACACTTGCTAGGAGCTAATGCTGCTGGGGATTGCAAGTTAAAACCTATGATAATTTATCACTCAGAGAATCCTAGGGCTAAAGAACTATGCAAAAGGTAACCTCCCTGTTTATTATAAATCCAATTCGAAAGCTTATTCCTAGTATATATCCTTTATAATATAACAACATATAACTCCTACAGTGTATAATATTAAGGTATTAAATGGACCCCAATGGAAATGTCACTGTCTGACTTTTTTGGGTTATCCTAGGTTTTCTACACATATGCTGCTATGTATGATAATTCTATGTAACTGTATTTGTGTATACCTGAATAAACTTACTTACTTTTCATAAATTGGTTCACAGACTATTTTAAGCCACAGTTGAGGCTTACTGCAAGGAAAAGAAAATTCCTTTTAATGTTTTACTTGTTTTAGACAATACGCTGCCACTCACCTCTCACACATCAATGTTAATACTTTAAGGTAAGTAATAAGTGTACTGTGTGTATCTTACTTTTTATTGTTTTTTTTAATGCCTAGTGCTATTGCTAACTTAATATAAGTTAGTGTAAGCTTGTTTTCTGGCATTTATATGCATTTAGAAGTGGAAAAAATGGCATTCTGCTTTTTGGCGATTTCTGCTTTAAGGCATCATTAGGCAGGTTAGGCCTGGAACCTAACCGCCGTATAAGTGGGACCCTACTGTATACAGAACACACATTACTTACCTTAAAATATTTTCATCCTTAGCTTATAGTGAGTGGTGAACATATTTACTGTAGGAAGTCTGAATAAATGAAGAATGGGTATACAGTGGACCCACGAGTTTCGTAATGCTCATATTTCGTAAAAATCGTGTTTCGTAAGCTTTTTTCGATTTCGTGTATCGTAAACTGGGTTGTGTTTCGTAATGTATTAGACCTGTCCGCCTGCTCCGCACCTGCGCAGGACGCCCGCCACTGAAGCGTTGTCTACCATTGAGAGAACATTACCCAGCGCGCTCTTTCAAACATTCACAATACATTTGGTGTCTTTTTTGATGGTTTAGTGATTGTCACTGTGAAATAAGTCACCATGGGTCCAAAGAAGCTTCCTAGTGGCACCCCAGTGGTAGCATTCATGCAGGGAGTGCAGCATTCATGCAGGGAGTGCAGCAGGCGTGCAGGGAGTGCAGCATTCGTGCAGGGAGTGTAGCATTCGTGCAGGGAGTGTAGCAGGCGTGCAGGGAGTGTAGCAGGCGTGCAGGGAGTGTAGCAGGCGTGCAGGGAGTGTAGCAGGCGTGCAGGGAGTGTAGCAGGCGTGCAGGGAGTGTAGCAGGCGTGCAGGGAGTGTAGCAGGCGTGCAGGAGTGTAGCAGGCGGCAGGGAGTGTAGCAGGCGTGCAGGGAGGTGCAGGCGTGCAGGAGTGAGCGGCGTGCAGGGAGTGTAGCAGGCGTGCAGGGAGTGTAGCAGGCGTGCAGGGAGTGTAGCAGGCGTGCAGGGAGTGTAGCAGGCGTGCAGGGAGTGTAGCAGGCGTGTAGGGAGTGTAGCAGGCATGCATTAAAAGAAAAAGAAGGGAAGTAACCCCAGAGAGGGACTTGTTACCTGAAGTCCTTTTGGAGGGATATTCCCCTTCCAACCACTAACACCCTGCCCCTGTCATCATCCCTATCTTCCAGATGCCTGCAACTCTTCAATAAAGGTAAGTAAATGTATATATATATATTGTTTTTAATTATTTAGTATGTGAATATTTTTTTGTGGAACGGATTAATTGTATTTACATTATTTCTTATGGGAAATAAGGGTTCGAATTTCGTAAACTTCGTGTTAAGTAATAGCTCCTGGGGATTACTTACGATACTCGGGGGTCCACTGTAATTGAAAACTGCTGCATTAGCAAAATGCTGTAAAGTGAAGCACTGTAAAGCAGGTCCCTCCTGTATGGTTTCCAATTATATTAAGACAAACTTAAATATGCAAAATGGTATTGAAAGCTTGAAAACACAAAATATAAATTTCCATCCACACTGGCTACTGTAGTGAGGATATGCAACACTATATAAGAAGAATTAAGTAATACAGATTATACTTTTAAAAGGAACAATAACTGAAATAATAATTGTAACAAAAAAAATTCATGAAGCCATACATCATAATATCAAGCATCAGATAACATTAACACTACTTTTGGCTTGCAGGATAAAGAAAAAAATATCTAAACTATTTCCAAGGATGAACATACCTTAATGGCAACTTTCATGGCTTTCTTCACTGGGAATCTCTTGGTTCCTTTAACCCCCTTTGCTTTTCTGGCCTTGGAGGCTGCAACAGTCAATTTCTTTACTCCAACCTTAGGACGAGGAGCTTCCTTCCCTTTAGGTTTCTTGCCTACAGCCTTCTTTACTCGTGTTCCCTGCTTCTTAGCAGCAGCTCCTTTGGTTCCAGCCTTTGCAGGACCCTTTCCTTCACCCTTTCCAGCTGGCCCCTTCACTCCAGGCTTTTTCTTTGGCACACCCTTTTTGGGTGCACCAGTACCAACACCTGCACCTGCACCTGCAACCTTCTTAGCAGCAGGGCCCTTGGCTCCAGAACCTGCTGGTCTCTTTGCACCAGTGGCAGGTTTACCAGCAGATGCTTTAGATGCAGCTCCCTTGGCACCAGCAGCTGGCTTAGACCCAGCTGATGCCTTGGCACCAGCAGCGCCCTTTGCTCCAGGTGCTGCCTTTGCTCCGGCAGCCCCCTTTGCCCCGGCAGCGCCCTTTGCCCCGGCCGCGCCCTTTGCCCCGGTCGCGCCCTTTGCACCAGCCGCCCCTTTCCTCCAGCCGCTCCCTTTGCTCCAGCTGCTCCCTTTGCTCCATCTCCTCCCTTTGCTCCATCTCCTCCCTTTGCTCCAGCTCCTCCTTTTGCTCCAGCTCCTCCCTTTGCTCCAGCTCCTCCCTTTGCTCCAGCTCCTCCCTTTGCCCCACCTTCCTTTGCTCCACCACCGCCTCCCTTTGCTCCAGTGGCTGGCTTATCTCCCGCTGCTGGCTTTGGTTTATCTCCAGCTGCCGGCTTCGGCTTATCTCCAGCTGCCGGCTTCGGCTTATCTCCAGCTGCCGGCTTCGGCTTATCTCCAGCTGCTGGCTTCGGCTTATCTCCAGCTGCCGGCTTCGGCTTATCTCCAGCTGCTGGCTTCGGCTTATCTCCAGCTGCTGGCTTGTCGCCAGCAGGCTTTTTATCCTCTGAAAAGGCCATTTAAAGTTAATTCCAAGAAATTGAAAATGCTCATAAGTACTTTTAAGAGTCCTAACTGCTCTTCCCTGTACTGTCCCTAATTCCCTTTAGATGTTAGTTTAAACACCAACATGTCAAATTGAAAAAAAAACTTGTCACCATTCACTAATCAAACAGGCTCACATATACCTAATGGATACCCTATCACTTAAAACTCCTTTACACCATCCATTCAACTATTCCTGGAACATCCCCTACTCATTCCATCCACTTTAGCCAAATTAATTGGAGTAATGTAATAGACAACCTAGTCTAATTAATGTCTAGAAGTGGTTCAGGGCTGTTTTTTTAAGAGTACGACAGAACCAACTAAACAAAGTAACCTGCTTTACTTCATTATGACAAACAAGTAATCTTGAGGTTCAGGAGAAGGTTCAGAGGGTGTAATCCCAAATTAGTTTTAATTAGGAATGGAACAATACCAAAATTTTTAACAATACCAATACTCAATTTTAGGCCTACACCAACACCACCAAAATATGCTGATAAACACCAAAGTCAATACTTTGGCACACCTCTAAGTTTTGATGTCATAGAATTAACTGACAATAATGAAATCAGGGTCCTTAATTTTTACAATGTAGATTACATGGGGCTAAAGAATTATTTGGGTAATGTAACCTGACTAGGGTTTATCATAAGGGGCAGAACAGTAGGTATGGTTGTCAATATGACATTTTCAAAGCTTTGCAAAAGCTGCCCAACCTACATATAATTCCAATAAGAGAAATCAGACCAAACAGAAATTATCCTAAGTGGATGAATATGACTAAATAAAACTAAAATATCTCTTGGGTAAAAAGAGAAGCATTTCTATATACAGTGGACCCCCGATTTTCGTGATTTTTTCGTTCCAGAATGCTGTTCAAGTGCCATTACCAAACGAATTTATTCCCATAAGGAATAATGTAAATTAGACTTAGTTCTTTTAGACCCCCAAAAATACACTTACAAAAGCACTTACATAATTGTTCGAGTTTGGAGCATCACGAACACCGGGGGTCCACTGTACTACATGTATTTAAAAGAAACCCTTTGGATTAGTCTTTGAATCCCACACAATTCTAATCACATAATTTCTTAGTTTTTTTTTTTCTTCAAATTGAATATGCTTGTTCGATAAGTGACCCTCTCTTCTTGATTTAATGCTACTTAAATGCTTCTAGAAGAAGGAAAAAGCACTGCATCCTTCCTTCTTCTAGAAGCATTTATCATTAAATCAAGAGGAGAGGGGTCACTTAACCCTTTCAGGGTCGGTGCCTTAGTTCTACGGCTTTGAGTTGAGGGTCCAAATCGAAGTTCTACGCAATGAGCTCAGCTCACTCAGATAAGCTGTGAGCAGTAAATTTGGGCCTAGTTATGAGAGAATACATCTACTGTATGTGGTAAGTGTGCACCACATAAAACAAATCCTGCAGAACACAGTGCATAATGAGAAAAAAAACAGACTGTAATTTATTAAAACAGCAACTTTGCAGTGTTTTTTATGTTCTTTATAGTTGTATTTGCGATTTCTTGGTCTCATTTGATAGAATGGAAGATATATTACAGAAAAAGAGAAGATTTTGATTGGTTTTAATACTGGAAATGGCCTGAAACTGAGCTCAAAGTAGCAGAAATGTTAAATTTTTGCTGATGTTCAAGAGTAAACAAATGACCTCACACGTCTAATACGCGCCAGCTGGTGGGTCTAATATACGTTCACAAATGTGGTGATATTATTTATACAATTATTACAATATTGCATAACAGTAAATCTCCCATTTTTTGGTTTGAATAAAAATTCATTATGTAAATAAAAAATCAAAATGGAATTTATTTGTAAAGCCTGAAAACCTAACTAATGAACAGAGGAAATGTTAGTTTAGTGCCAGGAATGCCTGCATTGTTTATTCTGGACCCTATTTTGAAATTGGAATATTCTGAACTGTGTTAAACTGGCCAAATTACCAATTTCTGATCACTATATTTTGTAGTTGAAACCGTTGACTGGGCGATTTCTTGTGCTCAATCGATAGAACAGAAGTATGACTAGCAAAATAGCTAAGAATTTGGTCGACTGGAATAATGTAATTGGCCTAAAATGGGAGTCAAAGTCGGCAAAATCGCTGATGAGTAAATATCGCTGAAGCATCAAAATTCGCGAGAGCATAATTTTGTCAATTCTCTATCAAATTTCGTACTTTTTGTTTTATTACCTTCGGAAAAAGATTCTCTACCATTTTATAAGAAAAATATAAAAAATTTTTAAATTCTTGGAGCCTGGCTGTCACTCTGAGATTTAGCCTCTGGACCCTGAAAGGTTTAATGAACAAGCATATTCAATTTAAAGAAAAAAAAAATTAAGAAATGCGAAGAGAAATTATGTGATTAGAATTGTGTGGGATTCAAAGACTAATCCAAAGGGTTTCTTTCAGATATATGTAGGAATAGAATTTGGAGAAAGATACTCACTTAAATGTAACTCAGGTCAGATTACCATTTATGACAAAGAAATATGTAAAATTAAAGTAAAGTAAGTAAAGTAAATTTTATTTCATTGCAGATTACATAGGTATTGGTAGTTACAATATAAATTGAGTGCAAGGAGAGCCACTGACATGCCATGGCATTAGGGGCAGCTTAATCTAGTAACTTAAAGACTATGTACATAATAATAGAGAAATTTATTGAGTTTATTCTAGTTAAAATTTGTTTTCAAATTACAATATGATGATATTATACTGTTAAAATTATTATATGATGATATTAGATTGAAACAGGTGTTTAGATTCTCGAGTGGTAATATGAAATTGAGATTATCTTAAGGAAAATAACATTGAGCATTTTTGACATTAACTTATAGTATGAGTATTTAGTTTTGGGTGAGTAGGGGGTAACATAATAGTAACATATTATTAAAAATTGAAATTATCTTATAGGAAAGTAATAATGAGCATTTTTCAAAGTAGTTTATAGTATGATTATTTAGTTTTGGGCGAGTAGGTGGTTTTTGAGTTGAGTCTTAAATTGATTTTCAGACAAGGTTATCTTAATATTTACTGGTAATGAATTCCAGATTCTGGGGCCCTTCATGTGCATAGAATTTTTACATAGGTTGATATGAACTCGGGGTATATCAAAAAGTGATCTGTGTCTTGTGTTGTGGTCATGGGTCATATTAAAGTTGGTGAGGAGAATTTTGAGCAGAGGGTTTATATTAGAGTGTAAAGTTTTATATATGTAGTAGGCACAAGAATAAGTATGAATGTTCTTTACGGTGAGTAGTTTTAGACTTTTGAATAGTGGTGGAGTATGCTGTCTAGAGTGGGAATTTATCATCATTCTGACTGCAGCCTTTTGTTGTTATGAGTGGTCTAAGGTGATTTAATGTTGTTGATCCCCATGCACAGATTCCATAGGTGAGATAAGGGTAGATAAGTGATTGATATAGTGCAAGGAGAGCCAATTGTGGCACATAATAGCGTATCTTTGAGATTTTCTTGGAAATTTGTTGTGTGTGTGTTTGGAATTTAAGGCTACTGTCAAGGTGGATTCCTAGGAATTTTCCCTCTGTGAGTCTTGTGATGGGTGTACCATTGAGTGTTTATGTTAAGTGGAACATTTGTGGCTTTGCTTCCAAACTGTATGAAGTAGGTCTTGTCAGTATTGAGAGTAAGCTTGTTAGTCGTCATCCATGTTGATATTTTCTGTAATTCGGCATTAACAGTGTTGGCCAGTATAACTGGATTTGGGTGAGAGAAGACATATGTTGTGTCATCTGCAAATAAAATGGGTTTGAGTAGTTGTGATGCATTCGGTAGGTCATTTATGTAAATGAGGAATAGGAGTGGCCCCAGGACACTTCCTTGAGGGACTCCGACTGTAATTTGTTGTGTGGAAGTGTTCGCTCCATTTGTGTACACGTATTGGCTTCTGTTGGTGAGGTATGACTTTAGGTAGTTGAGTGGGTGCCCCCTTATACCATAGTGTGCTAATTTTGTGAGCAGTAGATAGGCTTACTGGCCCATGCGAGGCAGGTCCAAGTCTCCCACCGGCTTAAGCCAATGCCCCGACCCAGCCAGGTCAGGTTACATTCACTTAACACTTAAGGAAGGAGCACGGCATCTGACCTAGTAGCACAAACTAGTCAGGACCAACTCACACCCACCTGCACCCACTCATATATTTATCTAGCCTATTTTTAAAACTACACAACGTTTTAGCCTCTATAACTGTCATCGGGAGTTTGTTCCACTCATCGACAACTCTATTACCAAACCAATGCTTTCCTATATCCTTCCTGAATCTGAATTTATCCAACTTAAAGCCATTGCTGCGTGTCCTGTCAATACTAGATATTTTTAGCACGCTATTTACATCCCCTTTATTTATTCCTGTTTTCCATTTATACACCTCAATCATATCCCCCCTAATTCTACGCCTTTCTAGAGAGTGCAGATTCAGGGCCCTCAGTCTATCCTCATAGGCAAGATTTCTGATACATGGGATCAACTTAGTCATCCTCCTTTGTACGTTTTCCAGAGCATTTATATCCATTCTGTAATACGGTGACCAAAACTGTGCAGCATAATCTAGATGAGGCCTAACCAAGGATATATAGAGTTGAAGAACAACCTGAGGACTCCTATTATTTATGCCTCTCATTAGTGTTATTTGTGTCAATACCAGGACCCTTGTTCACAAGGGTCCTGGCAGTAACACTTGTGACACACCACTTGTAATAAATCCAAGTTATGATTTCTTCACATTTATGCACAAGTTGTTGCCTGTCTAACAGCTATGATTTGACCCAGGAGATACCTTGTTTTCTGGCATATAAAACTCACGAGTATATAAAGTTTACCCCAATTTTGGCAGGCATATTTCGGAAAAATAAAAAATCCAATATGTACTTCAAAATAATAGTGTGCCTGTGGCTGGCTGTTTATGCACAGTTGGGAGAGGTGAGACTGGATAACTAAAAAAAATGACAAATGTTATACCCATTTATAAGGTGGGAGATAGGTTCTTAGCTTCAAGTTATAGACCAATCAGTCTAATCTCAATTGTGATAAAGTTGATGGAATCAATAATTGCAGATGCAATTTGAAGGCACATAAGAACATAAGAAAGAAGGAACACTGCAGCAGGCTTACTGGTCTCCTACCGGCCCAAGCCAAAGCCCCAACCTAGTCAGGTCAGGTCACATTCACTTAAGGAAGGAGCACGGCATCTGACCTAGTAGCACAAGTTAGTCAGGTTCAACTCACACCCACCTGCACCCACTCATGTATTTATCTAACCTATTTTTAAAACTACACAACGTTTTAGCCTCTATAACTGTATACTAATCTTTTTCACTAAGGTATTTGAGGCCAAAATAAAGCTTACAGTAATGTGGTAATGTGCATATGAACTTCAGTAAAGCCTTTAACAGAGGTGCACACAAGAGACTGATGAAAGCAGCAAGACATGGTATAGAATGAATGCATGTAAGGCATGCTCCCTCTCCCTCACTAAAGAAAGTCTCAGAAAATCACCCGAGCCTTATGTGCTCAAGGGTGGGTTTTGGATTACAGGCAAATGAGTTTCAGTGCTGAAATACCAGTAAACTAAACTCCAAATGCCTCATCCCAAATAAAACAGTGGTTCAGATTACTTTAGGGTGGTTAGCAACTATTATAAATTATAATTTACATATTACTGGAATAAGTAAACCAGCTTCAGCAGTTGTAAATACTGAAAAGAAGCCATTGTAAACAGGTAGACATGTTTTTTTGGTGTTTAAGGGCAGTGAAGCAGACAAGCTGAGCAAGGTCTCACCTCTTCAAACTGTGCATAAACAGCCAGCCACAGGCACACTATTATTTTGAAGTACATATTGGATTTTTTATTTTTCCGAAATATGCCTGCCAAAATTGGGGTAAACTTTATATACTCGTGAGTTTTATATGCCAGTAAACAAGGTATCTCCTGGGTCAAATCTTAGCTGTTAGACAGGCAACAACTTGTGCATAAATGTGAAGAAATCATAACTTGGATTTATTACAAGTGGTGTGTCACAAGTGTTAATGCCAGGACCCTTGTGAACAAGGGTCCTGGTATTGACACAAATAACACTAATGAGAGGCTAGTGACAAGTTTCCCAATGACATCAAAATAGGCCATCAGATAATTTCTGGGGACACTAAGAAAGCTACAGGATGACCTGCACAGACTTATCTTATGATCAAAGTGACACATGCCATTCTCAATGCAGACAAATGTAAGGCTCTAATTCTAGGAAAAGAAAATAACTTGGTATTATACTCATAAGCTAAATAATGCGATGCTTAGATAAACTTAATGTGAAAAGGATTTAGGAGCTCTGACTAGCAGATATTTAAAGCCAAGACAGCAGTGCATTAGTGTTTAAAATGAGGTAATAGAATTCAGAAATCTTCCCTATGAGGATAGACTGAAGGCCCTGAATCTGCACTCTATAGAAAGGCATAGAATTAAGGGGATATGATTGAGTGTATAAATGAAAAACAGAAATAAATTAAATAAAGGGATGTAAATAACATGCTAAAAATATCTAGCGAAACAGGACTCGCAGCAATGGTTTTAAATTGGAAAAATTCAGATTCAGGAAGGATATAGGAAAGCACTGGTTTGGTAACAGAGTTGTGGATGAGTGGAACAAACTCCCGAGTACCGTCATAGAAGCTAAAACGTTGTGTAGTGAACTATAAACCAATAAGCCTTACCTCCATAGTGGGAAAATTTATGGAATCAATAATTGCCGAGGCAATTCGTAGCCATCTTGAAAGGCATAATTTGATTAAGGAATCTCAACACGATTTTACTAAGGGGCGTTCCTGTCTTACAAATTTACTAATTTTTTTCACTCTTAGGTGTTTGAGGAGGTAAATCATGGTAATGAATATGATATTGTGTATATGGACTTCAGTAAGGCTTTCGATAGAGTTCCACATTAGAGGCTATTGAGGAAACTTAAGGCACACGGAATAGAAATTTTTTCCTGGGTAGAGGCATGGATGACAAATAGGCAGCAGAGTTTGCATAAATGGGGAGAAATCAGAATGGGGGCACATCACAAGTGGTGTTCCACAGGGGTTAGTGTTGGGCCCATTGTTGTTCACAATTTACATAAACGACATAGATGAGGGAATAAATAGCGACATAAGCAAATTTGTTGATGACACCAAAATAGGCCATCCAATTCATTCTAATGAGAACATTAGAGCACTCCAGGAGGAATTGAATAGACTGATGCAGTGGTCGGAGAAGTGGCAGATGCAGTTTAATATAGACAAATGCAAAGTTATAAATGTTGGACAGGACAATAACCATGCCACATATAAACTAAATAATGTAGATATTACTGATTGCAAAAGGGATTTAGGAGTTCTGGTTAGCAGTAATCTGAAACCAAGACAACACTGCATAAGTGTTTGAAATAAAGCCAACAGAATCTTTGGCTTCATATCAAAAAGTATAAATAATAGAAGTCCTCAGGCTGTTCTTCAACTCTATTTATCTTTGGTTAGGCCTCATTTAAATTATGCTGCACAGTTCTGGTCATCGTATTACAGAATGGATATACGTAAATGCACTGAAAAACGTACAAAGGAGGATGACAAAGTTGATCCCATGTATCAGAAATCTTCCCTGAGGATAGACTGAGGGCCCTGAATCTGCACTCTAGAAAGGCGTAGAATTAGGGGGGATATGATTGAGGTGTACAAATGGAAAACAGGAATGAATAAAGGGGATGTAAATATCTAGCCTAGACAGGAGATGCAGCAATGGATTTAAGTTGGAAAAATTCAGATTCAGAAAGGATATAGGAAAGCAGTAGTTTGGTAATAGAGTTGTGGATGAGTGGAACAAACTCCCGAGTACCGTCATAGAAGCTAAGATGTTGTGTAGTTTTAAAAATAGGTTAGATAAATACATGAGTGGGTGTGGGTGGGTGTGAGTTGGACCTGACTAGCTTGTGCTACTAGGTCTTATGCCGTGCTCCTTCCTTAAGTGGAAGTGACCTGACTAGGCAGGTCAATGGTCTAAGCTGAGGAGTGACATGGACCTGCCTCGCATGGGACAGTAGGCCTGCTGCAGTGTTCCTTCTTTCTTATGTTCTTATGAGTGGGTGGGTGAGAGTTGGACCTGACTAGCTTGTGCTACTAGGTCTGATGCTATGCTCCTTCCTTAAGTGAATGTGACCTGACCTGACTATGTTGGGTCACTGGCTTAAGCCGGTAGGAGCCTTGGACCTGCCTCGCATGGGCCAGTAGGCCTGCTGGTGTTCCTTCTTCCTTATGTTCTTATAAAGAAATATAAATAACAAGTCCGCAGGATATACTTGAACTTTACACACACAACCCGCACATATAAAAGAGAGGAGCTTACAACGACGTTTCGGCCCGACTTGGACCATTTACAAAGTCACAGTGCGGGTTGTGTGTGTATTGTTCCAGTCACGGTATTGTGCTTTTTTGTTATTTATATACTTGAACTTTATAAAACTTCAATAATGTCTCATTAAGATTATGCTGCTCAGTTCTGGTCTCCATACTACATAATGGACATAAATGTGTTAGAAAATATAGAGAAGAGTGATGAAATTTGTCCCAAGTATTAGAAACCTTCCTATGAACAAAAATAAAAGGCTGAAGGCACTGAATTTGCACTCCAGAGACAGTTTATTACTATTATAATCAAACCAATAAACCCAAAGAGGTCATACAGCAGGAGAGATGTACAATTATGGGGAATATGAATGAAGCGTACAAATGGCGAATAGGAATAAACAAATGATATAAATAACATGTTGAAAGTACATATCTAAGACATCTAGCATTGGTGTAGTTGATTGTGAACTGGACTTGCCTAGCATGGGCCAATAGGCCCACTGTATTGTTCCTTCATAACTGAGGACTGCTCCTTGGCAGTTTTCAGAGATTATTATATAGTAATTTGAATTGCATAGGTCTACAATTTGAATTTTACAATATTTTACAGTATAATCTGAATGGTTCAATATACACTGGCTTTACATTTGAGATATTTTGGATCTATATGCACTTTACTCTCAGGTGTGATTTTTTATGTAAATCCTCCAGTATTAAGTGCACTGTGCAATGGAAATACTGTAATATATATCTAGTGCCTATGGGAAAAGACTATTTACTTTTAATATACTGATGTAATCTAAATGACAATTTTACTGCTGGTCTAGGTTGTTAGGTTTGGTTAGGCTAGGTTATGTTATTAAACTTAATTATCAATGTTAGAACCCTTGTTGTTCACAATCTAAGAACATACGAAGGAGCACTGCAGCAGGCCTACTGGCTCATGCTAGGCAAGTTCAAGTCACCTACTGGTCCAAGTCAGTCAGATCCAACTTACACCCACCCACACCCATTCATGTATTTGTCTAACCTATTTTTAAAACTACACAACATTTTAGCTTCAATGACACTACTTGGGAGTTTGTTCCACTCATCCACAACTCCATCACCAAACCAGTGCTTTCCTATATCCTTTCTAAATTTAAATTAATGTAGACAAATGTAAGATTCTATGCCTGGGAAAGAGAGTAACCATAGCACTTATGCATTGAATAATGTAGATCTTAAATAACTGAATGCAAAAAAATTTAGCTCTTTTAGTAATCTAAAACCAAGTCAACAGTATGTGTTTGCAATAAAGCTGATACAAAAATCTTAGTTTCATATAAAGAAGTATAAATAATAGGAGATTTGAGGTTATATTTCAACTTTATATATCCTTGGTAAGAACTCATTTAGGTTTTGCTGTGCAGTTCTCATCACTGTATCACAGAATTTTAGCTTCAATGACACTACTTGGGAGTTTGTTCCACTCATCCACAACTCCCATCACCAAACCAGTGCTTTCCTATATCCTTTCTAAATTTAAATTAATGTAGACAAATGTAAGATTCTATGCCTGGGAAGAGAGAGTAACCATAGCACTTATGCATTGAATAATGTAGATCTTAAATAACTGAATGCAAAAAAAAATTTAGCTCTTTTTAGTAATCTAAAACCAAGTCAACAGTATGTGTTTGCAATAAAGCTGATACAAAAATCTTAGTTTCATATAAAGAAGTATAAATAATAGGAGATTTGAGGTTATATTTCAACTTTATATATCCTTGGTAAGAACTCATTTAGGTTTTGCTGTGCAGTTCTCATCACTGTATCACAGAATGGACATAAATGCTTTGGTAAACATACAAGAGAAGGATGACAGTTGATCCCACATACTAGAAATCTTTCCAACAAGGATAGATTGAGGGCACTGAATCTGCACTCTAAGAAAGGCTTAGAATTAGGGGGATATTACTTAAGTGTATAAATGGAAGTCAAGAATAAATAAAGGGGATATAAGTAATGTGCTAAAAAATATCTCGAGACAGGACTCGCAGCAATTTAAAAAAAAAATTATTCAAAATGGATATAGGAAAGCACCAACCTGACAACAGAGTTTTGGATGAGTGGAACAAACTACCATGTAGTATCATTGAAGTGAAAACCCTGGGTAGCTTTAAAAATAAGTTAGACTGGCTGTGAGTTGGACATGCCTAGCATGGGTCAGTAGACCTGCTTCAGTGCTCCTTTATGTTCTTATAAACTTGTATACAGAAAATAGTAAGTAATCTGTACCTCAACCTTGTATAATTATATACAAAAGAAAGTAGGGGAAGGTGATCAGTCTCTCAGTTAGACCCTAGGAGCAGACGCTGAGCACCCTAATCTTGAATCTAGAGTTAAGGCAGGAAGTTGGCCCCCTATCTCATCATCTACTGTCTTCTGTATATAATTCTACAAAGCTGAGGGAATGATTACCTTCTTTTCTACAGTCTTCCGTTTATGCTCTCGTTATTATAATCAAAGGGAGCGCTAAACCTGTATGATTATGCAGCGCCTGTGGGGGGAATGTGGAAGGTATTCAGGTTTAATTCAGGGAACCGGAGCACAGATCCAATTCCTAGATCAAGAGCCCTCACCAACATCAAGGAACCTTTCTTGAGGGGTTTATATTCTCGTATTGTACTGATAAAGCCACTGGTTGGTAACATGTCTACAAAAGATACCCAGATCTTGCACACGTGTCTAATTCATAAAAAACTAAGTTTCAAATGCAGTTTGGTCTACGTTTTGCCCGAAACGCCTATGGGAATTAAGATTATTGTCAGTCTTGTATAGTAATTTAGATATAAAGAATTGTAGCATTTTGTATTTGTTTACCAAAGTTTTTTCATAGGCACATAATATAGCCATCTTCACTGCACATTATATTTTATTGAGGGATCATACAACACTTAGGGAATAATAGACATTCGGATTCGATCAAGAGGAAGAACAGGCCTAATTCCTTGGATCAAGAGCCCATCAACATTAAATGAGTATCTTGAGGAATATCCATTTAATATTGGAGAATTAACATAGTAAAAACATAAGGATCATTTACAAAATTCGATCGACGTGGTAAATGTAAAGAAAACCTCACTTTTTCATATAATAATAGAAGTGGCTCATTCGAGCACAGCAACATCTGCACGTGGGACACCACATCATTATCTCACTATTTTCTTACTAAATCTTTATTTTTTCAATGAAACATACTCCTAACACATCGTGGATATTCTTCCCGATGACACTTTCGTCCTCTAGACTCTCCATGAGGACAGATAAAGTAAATGAAGGTGGTAAACGTAACGAGACTCACTTTTAGGAGGCATAGCGTGTGTTGTTCCACGGGAAAGAGGTGGTGAGGCGGCCGCTGAGGCAAGATGGCCGCCGACACCAGACGTGCGACATCCGCACCTCACTCTCAACCTTCCTTCTCCTTATTTTAGGGAACTAAGAGAACAGAAATCAAGACAATATAGGTAGTTGATAGTGAGAAAATATCGACAGACTGGATTAAAGATACTATAAACAATATGGAAGTTTTATTTAAATCAGTTTCTCGTATATTTTTTTTTTGGACTCCAGTTAAAATAAGTCACATTGTTTGACTTTAATAGGTTATCCGTGGTTAGATTCTATATAACTTCCTATATAAAATCATTGTGAAAGTTTCAAATTAAGCAAGAGGTATATATAAAAGTTTACGAAAGCCTGATCTTCAAGGGAAACATTAAGTAATTTTAGTTATATATAATTACACATAAGCACAGTTACACAAGATTTTAGTGATTGCAATTGCCTTACATAGTAACATACGTGTAATTTACCTAGGATAACCCCAAAAATGTATACAAAGTGACTTAGGTATCCCGACGGATTACCTTTAAGAGATTGCCAGATTTTCTCTTTTTCTTCCTCTAACTTTTTTATTTCATTTCGCTCAAAACTCGAGAAGGCTTCATCCAATCGCCTTCAAATTTGCACACTTCCGTACGGCAACAAGGGCCAAATTTAGGGAAAAATTGGCATGTTCACGTGCCTTTTTGACCAAAGTTGTTGAAGTCATTCCCAGCATCCTGGAATGGCTCTGATAAATACCGAAACTTTCAGTGGGGAGCTACGAATGTTCACATGAGGTACAGAGAGTGAAATTCAGATGTGTAGGTGCAGACGTAACTATTTTATGTGTGAAAATAGTAAATTTTTTTAGGACAGGACACATAAGCACAATTATCATACATAAGATAGATAAGATAAGATAAGATTTTCTTCGATTTTTAACCCCCGGGGGGTTAGCCACCCAGGGTAACCCAAGAAAGTCAGTGCGTCATCGAGGACTGTTTGTCTTATTTCCATTGGGATCCTTAATCTTGTCTCCCAGGATGCGACCCACACCAGTCGACTAACACCCAGGTACCTATTTGCTGCTAGGGGAACATGACACAGGTGTAAGGAAACACGTCGAAATGTTTCCACCCGCCGGGAATCGAACCCCGGGCCCTCCGTGGTGAAGCGGAGCTCAGGCCACCGGGCCCTGTAAAATTTTCTAGGATAACCCCCAAAAAGTCAGTGACTTATTTCCATAGTGTGAAATTTTTATTCCCATTAAATCAGGTTAAATAATTTCCAGTCTACTTTGAAATTGATATTGAAATTGAAATGTTTATTTCTCTGTAAAGATTACAATATGGGGTTTACATATTATAAAAAAATTAATTACAATGTGTGGTTTACATATTATAATATTTATGGCTGAAGCAACTTAGGGCCTGGACAGTACCTATTAATTTTTGTTTGCATGCAAGCAAATTTGTTGATGAAGTGAACTAGTAAAACAAAACTTGAATGGTCGAGTCCGCCATAACTGGAGAATGACTCATCTGATTGGCTTCAAATTTTCACCTCTGGGGAAGTTTGTTAAGTAAGTACGTTTATTCAGGTAAACACAAATACAGTTACATAGATTATCATACATAGCAGCATATTTGTAGAAAACCCAGGATAACCCAAAAGTCAGACAAGTGACTTATTTCCAATGGGGTGCCACTAGCATTGGGGACAACACAATAAGTGTCAGGGGCCCAAGATTGTTCAACTGCCTCCCAGCATACATCAGGGGATTACCAACAAACCCTGGCTGTCTTCAAGCAGGCACTAGACAGGCACCTCAAGTCGGTACCTGATCAGCTGGGCTGTGGTTCGTACGTTGGACTGCGTGGGCCAGCAGTAACAGCCTGGTTGATCGGCTCTGGTCCAACAGTAGGTCTGGTCACAGACGCCGCGGGGGCGTTGACCCCTGGAATTTCTCCAGGTAGACTGTAGTAGATACTAGTTATTATACTATAATTAAAAGGAATAAGGTAAAAGAGTTATTTACATGTACATGTACGGTAACTAAAAAAATAAAAATATTCTCCTCCCTTTCTGTCGCTACATTCATTAGGTACCTTTTGGCTCTCTTGAACTGGCTCATGCTATGACTGGCTTTGACATGTGCAGTCGTCTGTTCCATTCCTTTATTGCTGTACAATAAAAGGTGTTTGAAGCTGGCCACTGACTGTGGGTACTACAAAGTTGTGCTCTCTGCCCCTAGTACTATGACTGCTTTGGTTCCCAGCCTTGACAAAATTGGCAGCAAGATATTCTGGACACTGTTTGTGAGGAATTTTATAAACTGATTCAACTTAAGTTGTTTTCTCTGTCTTCAATATTCAGCATATCCAATTGTTGTAATTCATCCTGGCCTACATGTTCTCTTGGGCCCAGGTCCAGGATGAAACTTATCATTTTGTTCTGTGTGATTTGCAGTTTATCTTTCAGTTTTTTTTGTTTTTGTTTTTGTCAAGGCAGAGTACCATGAAGAGCAAGCGTAGTCAATATGACATTGTATAAGGGGTAGACATAGGGTCCTGCGAGCCTCAGTAGGTAGACACTGTGCTTGTCTGTAGAGGAACTTCAGTCTGGCATTCGCTTTCTTTACTATACTGTTGTTGTATAACCTTGTCGTTTAGCGCTTCTTTTTATTATAATAATAATTTACTACATGTTCCCTATCAATTCTCTTGACATGCATGGTCAAAAGGGGGTTCCCAGATATTTTACTGAGGAAACTGAAGTGATGGATTCCCCATTACATCGGACATTAAAATTATTTATTCTGCTCAGTTTATATTTCTGCCAAAGAGTATGGCTCTGTTTTCCCGAGGTGTAACGATAACTTGTTGTCTACTAACCATTTGCTGCAGGACTCCAGTTCCAGTGTTAATAAACAAACAAACAAACAAACAAACAAATTTTATTTCATTGCAGATTGCAGATTACATGGGTATCGGAAGTTACAATGTAAATTGAGTGCAAGGAGACCACTGACATGCCATGGCATTAGGGGCAGCTTATTCTAGTCCTTAAAAACTATGTACTTAATATTAAGAAATTTATTGAGTTTATTCTAGTTAAAATTATTTTCAAAATTACAATATGATGAAATTTTACTGTTTAAATTATTATATAATGATATTAGATATTAGATTGTTACAGGTGTTAAGATTCTTGAATGATAATATGGAATTGAGATTATCTTAAGGAAAATAACATTGAGCATTTTTGACATTAACTTATAATATGAGTAGGGGTAACTTAATAGTAACATATTATTAAAAATTGAGATTATCCATAGGAAAGTAACAATGAGCATTTTTCAAAGTAGTTTATAGTATGATCATTTAGTTTTGGGTGAGTAGGTGGTTTTTGAGTTGAGTCTTAAATTGATTTTCAGACAAGATTATCTTAATATTTACTGGTAATGAATTCCAGATTCTGGGGTCCTTTATGTGCATAGAATTTTTACATAGGTTGATATGAACACGGGGTATATCAAAAAGTGATCTGTGTCTTGTGTTGTGGTCATGGGTCCTATTAAAGTTGGTGAGGAGTTTTGACAGAGGGTTTATA